>CM043015.1:95167300-95190162 GCA_023690525.1 Holotrichia oblita
TAAAACTTTATAGGGAAGGAAATGTGTCAATTGTAAACAAAGCAGAGGATATACATTCATTGCCTACACAACTAGCACGGCGTGAATCCAGTTTAACAAAAGTTGTCCCTGAAAGAAGTTCTTTGGGCGGAGATCCTACACTTCCAATTATAGATGATTGCTCAACATCTTTTATGATGTTTGGAAGCGATGACATCGAAAATTTATCAAGAAATATTCCAATTATTGATGAGTATTCGTTTTTAACAACACCTACAGGAATTGATGTTGAGCTTCCAATTATAGGAGAATGCTCATCAGCTCCAACATCTTTAATGAATACTTTTTCTTCACCTAATTGAGTAAGTTAAGAGTTAATTATATTAATATTTAATCAGTATTATTAAAATTGACATTGTGAAAATATTCCAGAATCAACTTAAAAATTTATAAGGGATCTAATATCTTAATGTATTTTTTTTAATGAGAGTTAAAGGATAACAATTTTTCCTTGTACTAGAGCTAAATCCAATTTTTGTAGTTATAAGTGACTAGTCAAGAAGCAAATCAAGATGTGTGCTAGCACTTTGTTGATCCATTTTTATGTCAATAGCTCTATTGAAATACCGTGAGCGTTGTATTTCTAGGATGTGATGTGCAGATTCAATGTTACAGAAATGCAGGTAATGGAACTTAAAGCTCTTAAGATTAATTAAAAAATTGAAACTAAAGTACAATATGCTGCATATTTATAGAGCTTTCTCTAATTGTGTTTTTTAAGGATGGACCAATATCATGGGAATTTTATTTAACGTTAAATATGAGAAGCATAACAAATGTTTAATAAAACTAATTAAATATAGTATGTTAAAGCTAACATAGAAAAATGTTACCACTACATTAATTAAGCTGTTAGAGTTGATTTAATTTTTTAACAGGAACTATATACGTACATATTAGATTAATTAGTTGGTTACTTGCATGGTCTAG
Organism: Holotrichia oblita; assembly: GCA_023690525.1. Taxonomy (NCBI): domain Eukaryota; kingdom Metazoa; phylum Arthropoda; class Insecta; order Coleoptera; family Scarabaeidae; genus Holotrichia; species Holotrichia oblita. The sequence goes on from CM043015.1 coordinate 95,168,270, forward strand.
TCATACTCATAAATTAGAATTTAAAGTAGATAAGTAATCATGGCGTATTGATTGTTTTTTAAAGAGAGCGTTATCAGCATTATTTTGCAGTATTATACGAAAAATAGTGAGATGGACAATGGAATATGTAGGGGCATGTTATCAACAAAATAAATATGTGTATTTTAGGTACACCAATCAAGGTGTAGATTAAAACCCATGAAAAAACAAAAGATGATTAAAAGATGATTATTGTAAAATCATGTGTTCAAAACTTATTGATTGTATTCACTTCATCAATAAATATTTTATTATTATTTGGATAAATATTATTGACTTGTATAAGTATGAAGTACGATATACAGTTAAGTTACAAAACTAGGAAAAATACTGTTTTCGACGCTAAAACCGTATCCGATCTTGTTCAACAACTTCTGCTATACCCCATTATTTTTGTCTCATGAACCATGTTTAAGCCTGGGATCTTATTGATAATGTCAATAAATGTCACGGCGGTACAAGCTATCTTCAAGAGCCCAGTAATCGATCGTATTAAAACAGTCCTAAATACATAAATGGCAAGAGAGAACATATTTTCCATACAGCAAATATACCTAATCACCGTTATATATGTTTCATTCTTCAGTTTTGTGTATGTATAATTGTGTTCAAATGGCCTTGTGATAACATTATATCTTCTTTATAATGCCGCGCTGTTAATCACGTTGCTCTTAACAGCGAATGGTAGATCGATCGGAATCCAATTCTACAAGAAAAATGTCGCCGTCCTTCCAGAGCGTTGAACTCCGGCTCCTATCGTTCCGCTACAACGATAGGCAGCTGCCTAGCCACTGCGGTCATAATCCATTTTATTGTAGATACAGATATTGATTCGACGGTATATTGCTCATGCAATAAAATTCAAATTACCAAACACATACCTCTACATGCTGTAGAAGAAAAAATTGCTAGCGCGGTGCGATTCCACTATTAAAAGCAACAAATCTTAATAGCCGTCAGCAATATTGCAACATTGAGACAATAGACAGAAATGATTTTAGTGGGCCAAATACACAGCGAATGATGTCAACAGGGCAAGCACTATCAATGAACGCATCGAAATATCCAGATAAAGATGTGCGTTTTAGTAAATGATCAAAAGACCATGTTGTCCAGTGTTACAACAAATAACGCAAAGTTTTATGTATGTTTAGGTTTGTTCGTCTTACGGCAGAGTATAAAAGATTTGCGAAAATTTAAGGTACTATTCAGTATGAAACTTATCTACAAATATTGTAAATAGTGTGTGATAGATGTTTAGTCGGTGATAATTCTCTTTATGAATGATAATACAGTACAACCTCGATAATCCGAACTAATTCAGCACGACACTGTTCGGATTAGGCTTTTGTTCGGATTAAAGAAAACTATTGAAAAAAACAACAAATAAGCTCAAAAGTAATATTTATTCTACAAAATAACATTAAAATTTATTCTTTAAGAAAAAAATCTTTAATTGACTTTTGTTTCAAGATATTTGATTTATTTATGTAAAGTTTCATCGCTTTTTCTCGCATCTGCCTTAGTAACAATATTTGATTCATTGGAATGTCATTTTCTAATGCCCATTGAATACAAATATTGAAACTAGCTAATGCTGTATTATGAGGAGTTGATCCCTCTTGCGGACAAATTTCATCGTTTTCTTCTTCCTTTTGTTCCACCAACAACAATAATTTCATCGTCTGTTAACGTGATGTCTTCTTTTTCATCGTTATTGTCGATTGCCCAGATTCGAACTTCACTTGTGGTTAAATTTCCTCCTTTAGATAAGGTATTTAAAAGTTCAGTCATAATTGCCAAATCCTTTTCTTTTCCATTTTCATCCGGAGGATTCGCTTTCAAAAATGTGGCTAATGGAATCAGATCTTCGTCATCATAGGAATTATCTTCATTGTCGTTAATACTGGCAGATACTTCTTGCAAGTGATTAGGCCAAAGATTTTTCCAAGATTTGCTAATTAAATTTGAACTAACAGATTGCCATGCTTCCTCCAATGCATAAATAACGTCTTTTAGGTTTACATTTTTCAAAGTAGCTGAAATGTCATCTCCTGCACCTACAACTTGATGCAGCAGCGTTTTGCGATAATGTATCTTAATCGCTTGAATGACATTTTGGTCCATAGGCTGAAGTATCGCTGTACAGTTGGGTGGTAAAAACATTACTGTAATTTGACCATCGTCACTAGTTAATTCGTCTTCATTAGGGTGTCCAGGAGCGTTGTCCAGAACAAGAAGTGCTTTCTTGGGTAATTTTAATTCTGACATTTTTCTTCTAACGGCTGGTACAAATTCTTCGAAGAACCATTCCTTAAATATATCTTGAGTAACCCAAGCCCGGGATTGTCCTTTATACACTACTGGTAAGGAACCAATTTTAGTAAAAGCTCTGGGTTTTTTGGCTTTCCCAATTACGAGTAATTTCAATTTGTGGCTGCCCGTCGAATTAGCACAGGGCATAAATGTTATTCTTTCTTTACTAATCTTACGGCCCGGAGCAGAATCTTCATTTTTGTGAACCAGAGTCTTATTTATATACTTGATGTGGTGTCAGCCCGAGTTCTTCAATTTTCTGTAGAAATTCGTACTTGTATGGTTCAACGGCGGTAATGTCTGAAAAAAGTTTTTCCCCACATACAGTCAACTGTCGAATGCCGAATCTGTTTTTAAATTTGTCAAGCCAACCCAAACTTGCTTGAAAGTCATTCTTTCCTGTAATTTTTTGATAAAAATATTTTGCCTTTTCTCAAAATTTCTCCAGATATCGGAGTGTTTCGGCACCTCTCTTGAAGAAACCACGTGTAAACTGCCTGTAATTTGCTTGGTTTATGGTTTTTCGCTTATGTGTTTCTGCTTCACTAGAAGCTATAAATTGTCTTATTTTTTTTTTTTGATGTCTGAAATTGTGGCTTTTCCTACACCATACACCTTTGCGAGTGCTGTCACTGTTTGTCCCTCTTCCAGTTTTTGTAAAATGTCCAATTTTTGTAACAGGGTGAGGGTACGATGTTTTCTTTTTTCCGACATAATTTTGTTTAATATGTATGTGGTGTATACACTTGGACAACAACTGTTTACGATGTGAAACTTTGGTCACCGTATCCACAAATAAAAAATATAGTGACGTGAATTTGAAATTACTTAAAAACCAAAAAAAAATACATTCATTGTTTTGCTCTCCCCAATTTTTTAGTATCAGCTATTAATCAAAAGAAACACTTCATGTCGATGTTCGGAGTAGCGAATTTGAAAAGGTTTTTGTTCGGATTATAGAAGAAATAGTTGTTCGGATTACTGGAGGTTCTGATTACATAGGGTTCGGATTATCGAGGTTGTACTGTAATTCTAAACATAGGGCGATATTTTAAACAGAAGTATAAGCTTTAACTGCTCTTGCGATGTATTATATATCTTATATGTAGATATATACATATATATAGATAGTATCTTCCATCTAAAATAATCCTAACAATGTTTAGTTTTCCCTCTTAAACTTACTAATAATATAAGAATTTAGAAAATTACTCTTAAGGGTGTACTGCTGCTCTACTGGAATCTAATCGTCGACTGCGAGACGAAAGTTATGAAAGAGATAGTAAATACAGTTTTTCAAAGCGGACGTGCGAAAAAAAAATTGTGTTCGCTACCACGTGCAGAACATTTTATATAGATTTTATTAAAACTACTGCTTCTTTGTTCAGAAATATCTTCCTTATTATTAATGAAAAGAAATAAAACTTTGGCTTGTTATATACACTAATGTTAAATAGAGGTACCTACGAAATCCATTTTCAAAAGTATATAATATAGAATTATTTATAATTCCGTCAAGATAGAGTAAAATTTGATATTTTTAGATTTGCTACAATAAACATAAACTAGCATGCAAGTAATGCAGCTACATTACAATAACGGTTAAATACACACCAGAGTGAAAATTTCCACTCTGGTGTTATATCTGCCGTAATCTATACCATCGTTAAACGAGTCACATCGAATATTTGCTGTATTTGAAAAATGTTTCCACTGTTCCAATTTATTGTTATTACACCGATTGATTTCAGACATAGGATAAATAACGGCGGGAAGGGGCACGGGGTACGAAAATTCGCTAAGAAGTGGGGTCTTATGTCTGAAATCAACAGATATATAATTAGCTTAATTTGTTTATAACTTTCCTACACCTGTTTTTGTATATTTATGTATGTTGTGATATCAAAACACAATACAAATTTTGGACCAAAATAAAAAAAAAAACGAACTGAAGTAAAATATCTCTATCACTGCCCTGAAAGTTGTAGTGCTCTGGCTACATCTGTACTAAAACATTATATTTAAAATTTAAAAGTAATTTTTGTGCCAAATTATGTATATTACTATATAAGAACTAAAATATCTGTAGATATAATGCAAGCACATTTCAGAGCATAAAGTGTGCGAAATATAATAGTTTATTTTTCATTCTATAATTTAGAATGTATAGTTACAAAACACTCGATAAGAAAATTTGTCATAATTCATACTTTTTAAGTGGAATTGTTAGTATTCCAATTTTAATGTTTGATCTCTATAAAATTGATTGATATGAAAATGTATGTAAAAATTTTATAATAAATGCTTTGTAACATGGATCGATTTTTAACTTTTATGTAATTTCTTTTTGTGTATGATTTGAATTTTTGTTGAAGACTAAAGCAACATTTTACCGCAAAGTTGTTTTACACTTATATAATGAAATATAGAAATAGTGAGTATATCGTAGTAAGTATAAAGACTAAACTATAAAAATATACTCCCGGCTATCACGTACTAAATGCGAGACCTTGTTTTCATTTTTCGCAATGTTATGCGAATCACGTAATAGGAGCTCTGCTTCAGGCGAATTTTGTTCATCTTCAATATGAATAGTAGAAATATTTATATTGATAGAGATAGTTTTAGTCTCTAAAATTAGAAGATAAAGCTAAATAAAAAGATTCACAAATTGGTGCTCTAAAACTTGCATAATATGTAGCAGCTACCGTTCTACCATTCAATTTTTTTCCTGAATAAACTTAACACCACTTGTCTTTTTCAGTATTTTATTAAAAATATATATTTTACATAAATAACAAACATAAAACTGCATATAAACATCACTTAACCGACATAACATAACTGTAATACATCGACCATGCATGTCTCCCTCTAAACCTAACACTTTTGTGTTGCTCAAATGGCAAATTTAAATTTAAAATAGATAAACGTACAAATATAGACTACTATATGGACATGTATTTCTGATAGTGAATTAAGATTGTGTCAATTCAAAAAGTGGAATAGTTAACAGGTTTAATATATTTCTGTACCTGCATATCTGTAATGTATAGTTGCAAGGTTTTGCTAAAGCCATGCTTTATTGGATTGCCGTACACACCGAAAGAATTCTTATTAAGGAAATTTCAATTACATAAGAAATTACGAAAAAAAAATGTGCTCCTATAAAATGCTCGTCACTGAGTCTTGCTCAAACATTAACGTAAAGATGATTGAAATCATGGTATGAACATGATCTATGTCTATCACATGCACAAGTAGAAAGCACTAAGTGTTCTTCTCAAAATAATATTACTGCTATTCCAACCTACCTTTACAGATAAAATCTAAAAAATACGCGTCCAACTCAGAAATTGTTTGTTTTGTAAATGTGTAATTGTTCATAATATTGCTTAAGAAAAGTGACGGTTTAAGCAAACACACTATACATATTTATAGAAAATCTTTATTAAATTATTTATAAGTTATATACATTCACAAATTACACAACAAAACAACGATATTAATTTTAATTTAGTATAAAAGCTAAGAGTAAATGTAATGTATATACTGTATATTTTATATATATAATAGTGTAGCAATACAGGTGTTGCAAGAGATAAAATTATAGAAAATATTGTCAAATCGATCGACGTAATTCTCTTACAATTAACTGGAGAAGTTAATATTAAGGCGTACCTATTTAATACGTGCTGGTATATAAGAAAATATACATATACATCGTGTAGTGTTATATTTTACAGTGCCGTTTTGAATAAAATGCAGAGGACTAGAAAAAGATCCTTTTCGTTTTGTTTTATTTTCTCATTTTCAATTCCTTAAAGGCACCATGTAAAAGTCCACGTTTTACATTAGATACTTATGTGTTATATCAATTAAAATATGATTGATAATCACAGTTTTTTTTCCGTTTAGAATTTTTTGACTTTATTTTCGAATGGTATAATTTCTCTTTTTGAGTTAATATGATTAAATGCAGCACTTTGATTTCAGTTTTGATATATGTTCTTACTCTTTCTTCGAAATGATTAACAGAATTTAATCTATGTATTAGAGCCGAACATGACTTTATTAAAACAAAATTTAGTGAACAAGAATCAGACTTAATGTATAATAATGGCCCAATTTCATACAATATTGCACGTATTCCGTTCACAGTTTCGGGTGGCGGATTACATGTTCATAAACCTTAAAAGTTTTATAAATATAATATTCGAAACTCTTTCATATAGCGTAAAAGTTCTACATATCTATATATATATTTATTAAAATAAGTACTTCGCTGATCAAGTTAAACATATATAAATAGTATGAAGGTACGGTCAATAAATATTTCAGTATTGACATAGGTATATTCTTTTAAAAACAGTCCTTGAATATAAGTAAACATTAAAGTATAAAGTACGACGGTATAAAAAATATAAACTCTCAAATACAAGATCAGGTATATTTATTTGAAATTTCCACGTTCTTTTTTTGAATGAATATATAAAACAAATTACACAGTATAATCTGAACTCTTCAATCTGTCAACGGAATTTATTATCTTACCTTAACAGTTCAAAGATTTAAGATTTTCGTAACAGCCGTAAATGATATTCTCCAGTTTGTGTAGAAATAACAGAAATAGAGGTCAGAATAATCCTTTCTCTTTCTTAATGGCAGTTTGTTTCCAAGCGGGAAGCTTTTGAAAATCTTCAGGGGTCATTGCTAATAATTCAGTAAAGTCTTCCGGTGATAGATAAATTTCTAGTTGTCGTGGATCAACACCTTCTGGAAGAGGTCTCTGCAGAAGTTGTGCTAACGGATAAGTTGTCCTAGTGAGTTGTGCAAGTTCGTTCTCTACCGATATAGTTTCTCCTGCTTTCTTTCCGTCCTTTAAAAATATTACGTTAATCACAAGATTACTATTTTTCAAAAATAACAGCAAATTTACCTTCATATTCAATACTGCAATATCATCCCTATCGCACCACGTAGAGAATAAGTTTGTGAAAGACAACGGTTCTAAACCAGCCCATACAGAATAGATTGCTACAGATAAGTGCTTTTGCTTTTCACTCCAATAGTCAATAGCAGTTTGCATGGCTGCTTTTCTCTCCGCTTGCCACCTTACTCTTCCTGAACCCGTTTGCTCTGATAAATCAACATCATCTTCTCTTTCAGGCCACCAACCTTGCCATAACCATAGTTCATGTCCATTATCCAGTAGAAATAGGGCTGTAAATATTAAATTATTGTATTATATCAATCATACTACGCGCAATATGGAGTTCGACACGTAATTTAGGCATCTTGAAGGACTTTCGTCAGTTTAAGTACAAAATATAGGAAACTATTGAGGTATAGAAAGAATGTTTATTAAACTATTAAATCACCTAAGGTACCTGGACTCTAGCTTGTTTATTTGTTGATGATTGATTTACTGTCGAATAGTAGAAAATTTTGTTAGTAAACGTTATTAACAACAATAAATCCTTGAGCCTAACCAAAGTGTTATTACAGAATTATGATAACTTGCATAAACTAAGCTAACTATATTGTAACTATAAGTACTGTAACAAAAATGCAACCTTGAACTTACCTGGCTGATTAGCTGAATAAAGATCTGATTGCAAGAATGGATATGGTGTTGTGTACGAACTTCTGTACGGACATAAAATTTCTGTTGCAGTGAAACTACCAAGAACACTACTGAAATGGAATAATCGTGGCGTATTTTTGTATTCTACACTGCTCAGCAATAAACTCATATAAAGTCTTTTATCACCCAAAATTTTCAAAAAAATTCCGCACTCTCCTGTCCTTCTTCGATTTCCTCTATAGTATCACAAGTGCTTTTTTCCATACCGAAATGACTAGATTTCTCTTCGACAAGAAATTCGGCCAACTTAATTGTCAGATTTCGCGTTTGATCCAATGATTTACAGCCGTGCCAAATCACCGCTGTTCCATTTTCAGTGTTTATCAAGATAAACGATGATCTACTTCTTAAACTACGCATACTACACAATACTTCAACTAAAGATGCTTCTTCCTTAATTTCACCTCTTGTCATGTACAATCTATGTATCCTTTCTTTAGTACTATCACTTTTTCCGATATGTGTTACCATTCGCCCATTAAACAATCTGAAAAAACTGGTTGTTCTAATCCTTGCGGTACCCGAATCTGCCGAGCGTTTTCGCTATCCAACTCGACCGTTAAAAGTGCTGCCGCTCCTTTCTCATTAATCGTAGCGTGACTTCCAAGCCAGCAGAAATATAAGCAACGATCACGTCCTGTTTGATTGTATTTTGATGGTTTTCCACTAAGCTCACGTCCAGTACTAGTAACTCTAAATTGCCACCTAATTACATACGTCTCGGAATCATAAAAATGTCCCAGTGAATCGTTTCCGAGTTCTTCATAAGTATTTTCCAAGATTTTCCAGTACTTGACTTCAAGTGTGGATATCTCATACTGTCTCCTACTTTCTTCATCAAAATAGCAATGCCCTCTGCCCAAATGTGTACCGTCAATTTGAAAGTCAGGTTCTGAATACTCTGCTCTTATCATCTTTCTGACGTCGCAGGGATTGATATCCGAAGAAGACTCGGTCTTTTCCACGTTTTGTTTCACTTTAATTACTCTACTGTAATCAGGCCAATCCAAAAATTTTTCGCGAAACAGTATCGTTTCTCTATGCTGTGTAAGCTTAGCGAATAATGACCATTCAGGTCTTTCTTCTGCTTTCATACATATTTCCTCTTTACAGCGGTCACCAATCATTTGAGATATATTAATGGGATTCACACTACAATCTGCATAATTGTATCCTTCAGACCAGAGCTCTTTAGCGAGCGTTAAAGTTTTCTTTTTGTCATCTGGAGATGCTGTAATTCCGCTCCACACATACATTTCAGTCCCAAAATCAAATACGAATACCTTATTCGGTTGCAACATCTCAATCTTCGGTATTTTACCCCAATATTCATCAACAGGTACCAACTCGTTATTTTCTATTGTGTAAATCATATTGGTACCTAACATACTTGATTCGTAAATTTCGTCTTCGTCGGGATGGCCAGCATCGGCGACTTCAACGTCTTCTGATTCTTTAAGTAATTTCCAGAATTTTTGCAAGTCCGAAGACGAACTATTTTTTTTTGGGTTTATCGTAATAGTTTTATCAACTTTACATCCCATATCACCTGTCTGTTGGATATGATTCACAATATCACAAGCTCTAGACTGCTCGATTACATTTGAATAGGGGCCTACATAATTGTATAGTGCATTAGGTGTAATCAAAATATAGTTGTCACCTTGATTTATACTCGATGCTGTTGGATTGACGAGTCTTGTTTGTACATGCCTTCTCCCCTTGACATGTATTAACATGAGATCTTTGTATGGTAAATATGAAGAATTGGGAACTTGAGAACATTTCTTCAACAGTACTGAACTGAAGTCTTCTTTACTGGCTAAACCGGCTAATGCTTCTAATGCAAAACTGGAACTCTTTGACACTGAAATTAGAAGAAAAATACAACTTAGAGCAGCACAATTATTCTGTATTACCGCTTACTTTTATTATGCACGCGATAAAATGATAACGGAATTTTGCTTGACTTACTAAAGATGAGATTATAATGTGAACTTTAGGTTGTGTACATAATCATTTATAGTGTCAGACAAAAATTATGTCCCCTTTTAGCATAGTTATTAACTGGTACGTTATCCGTAATGTAGCTGTAATAAATGTTGAGTACTTATATCTAGATTAGATGAAAAAGGTAATGTTATATTTAAAGAAAACTGACCAATTAATATAAAATGAATATTGTTTATACTCATGTTATATCGATCGTTTAGTGTTACTTTTGCTCTACGGTATACATGTATATTTAGTAAATGTTATCACTAACTGATTTATGCTATAAGTATTGCGTAAATTTCATTTTTAAAAAGTTACCACCTGTACGATAACTTAGTAGATTACTAGAACATATATGCGTATAGTAACATGAAAAGAATTGCTAGTTGATAGGTTTATTGCTAAATTGAGTTAACGAGCAAGGCCAATTGTGAAATAGGTATTTCAAATTTAATGTACAAGATTCACGAAAATGTATTCGCAATCACCAAATAGAAAAACCACGATGGCGGGCCCACATGGTCTACATGCCCTCCATGGCAACTGTTACAAGGTATACATTTAAGTAAATTGCACACTCGTAGGATTTAAAGTTACATATAGAACATATTTCAAAGAGTATTCTTCATTTGCCTATTTTTTAAAAGGATTTTAGAAAAGATATAGGAAATAAGTTGTTTAATATTACAGGGTGATTGACTGAGACCGGTCATAGACAGATTGGGCGTCTTAATAATAAATAGTTTGTGCATAGTTGCATAAAAGCAATAAAATCAATGTACTCCAAATATTTGACTTCTCTGAAAATTTTTGTAGCATTTTTCAAGCAACAATTCTGAAATTGTCTAGGTTGACGGAAATGTTATGTCACTACTAAAGTTCTTACAACTGGTATATTATCTACATGGCGTCTAAAATTTGATTTTTTCTTGGTGCAATTTGATTTTCAAATACAATGATGATTGATTTAAATTTAATTTGGCACTTATTAAAAAAACTATATTTGCATTCCCTATAACTATTTGTAATAATTTTCGAATTATTAGCATTTTTGGTAGAGTTTGGAGGAATTTTCTTAAGAGGAAGCCATGTTATTGACAACAAACGTACTCAGAGAGTTCTTAACGGGCTGCACTTAGACATAAAGAATACTAGTAAAAGTTCTTGTATAACATATGGATTTCAAAACAAATTACAACACTCCATTCGAATTAAGAGAATTATTGTCAATTTCTGGAAGAGTTATTACTTTATACTTTTATTACTACAGATAGGCGGAGGTTGTGAAGATAATCTAAATGGAAGAGCTAATCTTACAATATTCTGAGAAACATGTGAATTCATTGGGTTCAAACTTATACCGGTTCAATCGCATTTGGAACATATTAGAAAAACATTTGGAAATGCGCCATGGACTGTGGAAGAATTAACAGAACATCCATATACGTTACAGAAACCCTTAGACTTTTTATCTTCTTAAGGGCATTGATAAACTTCTTTTCCTTTATTAAGAAGTATAGTTTTCAGAAATTATTCAAAAGCATTGACGACGGGTTTACCCGAAACTTTACAACACTAAAATTGGTCCATATAAAAAAATGTTAAAATGTTTTTACACAAAGGTTTGTCTGGTAAGAGCAAAAACAATTTTTTTCAAATGTTAACTTACGTTTTTCAACGTTCAGTCTTTTTAGTTCTCTCTCTGCTAAATCGGTAGTTATTTCTAAATATTCGTCAACTATATCAGAACGAGTAGCTAAAGCCCTCAATGGATTTTTTGTAGCTTCTCTTCGTCTCTGTACTCTAACAATTTTTTTAGTTGTTAATAATTTGTGACTATCTATCACATCCAGGTCATTAAGGGAAAAGTCGAAAGTTTCCACAGGTTTCGTTTCTTCCGTGGTCTTGAAGAAACTCGTGAAAGTATCATCGTCTGGTTTCAATACCCTTACCGTACGACCAGAGGATCTTAATGAATTATCGGATCCTGAAATATAACACAAAAATAAATTAATATGTAAGTCATATTTTGTTTTTCTGTAAAAAGATGCAATATTATGGTAAGTACATATTTCAATACAAAATTAGAAGATTGCATGAATACGACTATATAACAATTTCAATTTCGTAATTTTCTTTGTCACAAAATTTAAACTAGTTATGTTATGTATTTCAAAACGTTTTAACAATGTGTTATATTAATGAAAATATATCCAACATAATTATTTCTAAATCAAAAAGGAGTGTTGATCATCTACTTTCTGTTTATGGACTTACCTGATGAATCTTCATTAGTTTTACTGCCAGGTACTGATATACTTCTCTTAAATCCTACACCAATACCTAGATCGTCTGGTGATACTGATCCCGAATTTGGTTCTTTATTGTCACCTACAATATTAAGAAAAAAATAGTATTCAAATTTATTTTCAATTTTTAAAATGTATAATAGTTTGCTTGTATTCGAGCTTCGTTACTGAGTAGAATACAACTTCATTTATACTCCCTATAACAGTAGTGTAATAAATGCTAGAGACAACTTAAACAGTTACTGCAGTTTACTTTTTTTTTAATGTGGTGGGTGCTTAGTTGCAGTGACTCCGTAAACTGTATCGCTTGTCTGGCTATCACTGCAACTCTCGCGGTGGAGTTTTTGTGTGTGTATGTTGTGTTCAATTGGCTTTGTGACAGCATGATGCCGCGCTGTTAATCACTTTGCTCCCAACAGCGAATGGCAAGTCGATCCGCAATTAAACTCTCTGAAAAAATATCACCGTCCTTCCAGAGAATTGAACCCTGGCGCCTATCGTCCTCTCGCCTAACCACTGCGGCCATCGACCCGTTAAACTTAATCGTAATATTCTGATTTTCGAAAGAGGTATCTAGCTATACAGTTGCCTGACACATATTGCAAAGTCCCTCGATCTGTAGTTTTCACATAGTATCTAAATACATATGATTATTCATAATAACTGTTTCAGTGTCTGGTAGATTCTGCGAAGTACAGTCGAACTTTTGGATCTTGTCCGTTACGTCATTAACAGCGTAACCTAAAATATTCATCACCGACATTTAACGTACCGGGTGGGCAAAATTGCTTGGTTTTAGAGGGTTTCTCATATTTAGAGCATAGTTCGAGAGATGGCAATGGTACATTCCAGACCTACTTTTTCAAGGTAAATGCAATGGAGAAATCCATTTTTCAATATCTGTTACAGTGGCGGCGGTAGGGGGCAAAATTGAAAATATATCATTTTCTGTAGAGCTCTATATTTCAACTATTCAAGAAGATACTTCAAATATTTTGACGTTGTTTTATACAGTTTTTTTTTGCTAATTCCACTGGTCTGACGTATTTTTTTATTCCAGCTATATTTTGAGAATTATGGAGTAAACTTGTATTTTTTTAAATGGAACACCCTGTATATTTTGCCATATTCGGAAAGAGTTTGTGTTTCTGATAAAAAATATATATAATTTGTTAGGTATCCCTCCACTACTTTCGGAGATATTTGGATATTTACTAAAAATACTTAAACAATTTTTACTATTTTACTTGTTCATTTTTATTTTATTTTTTTAATATAGTTATAACGAAAATAGTGGATCCGACTAATATACATATATATGAATATATATAGGATGATCAACTATTAGTTTGGAACGTAGGAACAATAACTAAGTAACTGCTTAATAATTCAGATATATCAGTATAAGTACTACATTGACATTTAATGCAGTAGGCTAGGAATTTTTTTTTTAATATTTGGCATCTCTAAGTTGACGTTTAGTTTTAAGATATTTGTAAGTTTAAAGAAAATACTAGAAACCATTTTAATTTTAATCTTTATCTCAACAATAAAATGAAACGTATACAAACACTATCTAATAAGATGTTCAAATTGATATCCTCTTCTATCCATGCAAGTGCGGCATCTTTTTTCTATTGCATTTATTGCATTTTGAATATGAAGTGGGGTAATTTTGTTAAATGCCGCTTCTGTGGCTGCTTTTAATTCCTGTATGTTATTATGAGGATGTGTATATACTCTATCTTTAACAAAGCCCCAAACAAAAAAATCTAAGGGTGTAAGGTCTGGACTTCTAGGGGGCCACCTTACCGGACCGTTGACTCTATCCACTTGTCAGGATACATTTCATTTAAATAATTTCTTACTATAACAGATGTATGTGCAGGACAGCCATCGTTTTGAAACCAAACGGATGGATTATCAAAAATATAAAGATTATTTCTTAGTAATTCTAAATAAAGTTGTCCAGTCAAATGGTCATCGAAAAATTGATAACGTAATGTATGTCCTTTTAGAAAACATATTACATTAAACCCAAACCGTCCCTGTCGTCTTTGTCGAAGAGCAAGATGTTCATTTGTCTGCCTCCATTCGTGATGATTATTACGATTAAATAATCCATCACTTGAAATTCTGCTTTCATCAGACCAAATTATGTTGCTTTTAAAGTCTGGATCATTAGTACATTTTCCAATGTACCACTCGCAGAACGTAATACGCCGATCAAAATCGCCTGAAAAATAACGTTTGAAAACAAAAAAAATATTACTGTATACTTATTTAAAGATATGAGATACTACAGAAAAAAAAAGCTATAGTTGTCCTCGATCGGTTAAACTTCCTTGCCGTTCTTTATACTTAATATACTATTATGAAACATACCTGGTAATAAGTCGTGTATTACTCGTATTTTATATGGATGATATCGATTTTTTCTTAATATATTCAAAGCAGTTTTTCGCGGTACTCCTAACTCGTTTTCAATTTGTCTACTGGAAACACTAGGTTCAGCTTCAACTTTCGCTAATACAGTTATTTCGGTTTCATCCCTAAATACTTTATTATATTTTCTAGACCTACGCTTTTCGAATGATCCATATTCTTCTAAACTAGACATCAATCTTTTAAATATACGATGTTCCGGTTGTCGTCTTTCCGGAAATCTTTCTAAATAAAGCGCTACAGCATCATTTGCAACTTCATTACAGATGATAAAAGCACGGATCATATCGAATTTTTCATAGTTTTCAAATTTATGAAGCATTTTCGTAACAAGCGTGGAATCAACTGCTATTTTGTATTTAAGTGACTTAATTAAACGTCAAATTAGAAATGCTAGAAATTTGATAGTTTTTTCATAGCCTACTGCATTAAAATATCAATGTAGTACTTATACTAATATATCTCAATTATTAAGTAATCACATACAATTAATTACATTTTTACCATATTCATATATATGTATATTAGTCGGATCCACTATTTTTGTTATATTGTATATTAAAAAGAATAATAAATAAAAATGAACAAGTAAAATATTAAAAATTGTTTAAGTATTTTTAGTAAATATCCAAATATCTCCGAAAGTAGTGGAGGGATACCTAACAAATTATATATATTTTTTATCAGAAACACAAACTCTTTCCGAATATGGCAAAATATACAGGGTGTTCCATTTAAAAAAATACAAGTTTACTCCGTAATTCTCAAAATATAGCTGGAATAAAAAAATACGTCAGACCAGTGGAATTAGCATAAAAAACTGTATAAAACAACGTCAAAATATTTGAAGTATCTTCTTGAATAGTTGAAATATAGAGCTCCACAGAAAATGATATATTTTCAATTTTGCTCCCTACCGCCGCCACTGCAACAGATATTGAAAAATGGATTTCTCCATTGAATTTACCTTGAAAAAGTAGGTCTGGAATGTACCATTGCCATCTCTCTAACTATGCCCTAAATATGTGAAACCCTCTAAAACCAAGCAATTTTGCCCACCCTGTACATTAGAGAGAAATGTCAACATGACATATGAGTCGATTCATACTGACATTACTCATGACGTAACGGACAAGATCCAAAAATTCGACTGTATATAAAGGAATGAGTATTATAATAGCACAAATCATAAAAAAATTGTATCAAATGTCATAGAAGCTGATGAATGAGGATTATATTATGAATAAAACAAAAGCAGCGAATTGAATTCGAATAATGGGATGTATTTCAAAAAAGACGAACACATCAAGTATCGCAAGATGATGTCAATCACGTTTGGATTTTTAAAACATTATTTATCCTAATAATAAAGCATTAATAAATTGGTATTAAATTAATTGTTGTTTTATTGATATACAAGTGGAAATATTTCAGGTATTGAAAAATAATAAAGCATTAACACTATTTTTGCATGTAGAACATCAGGTGTTAACCGAGAAACGACAGACAGCAACACATTCTACGAGTTTTTCTGTAGAGGACTATTACTGAGGAAAAATTATTAAATATAAAAAAATCTTTCTAGCCTATCATAAAATCTTTACTATGAATTCACTTTTATACTAAACAATAAGAATGCATAATAGACACCGTTGAAACTTATTAAGATATTTTACGGCCGCATCCGCGCATGAAATTTTAGAAAAATGACTACGGAAGTGCTGTTAGATTTCATCATCGTTGTGAAAGTTGTTTACTATAGACACACATAATATGTACCAAATGTATTTATTACTTTTATTGATTATGTATAGCAGTCTGAAACAAAATAGAAGGAGCAGTTTCACTAACATTACTACTTTTCACAAAAGACATTAATAGAAGAACATTAATAGAAGAAATTTCCCAATTTTTATTTTGTTTCATCTTTGGATTGGCTGGGTCTGAGCTCCTTCCGCTTTTTTGTTTAAAACACTGTGATAGCCTAATTGTTCCAAACTCATTTTTGCTGTCGCAATTTGCTTTATAAAGCATAAAATAATGTAGGAATTGAAGGAATGATTAGACACACCAGATGACGCATAATCATTTACTTCCAGCATCACTAGTCTGATTTTTCTTATACTCTTTTTTTCTTTCATATATAAGCATATTTATCATAGTTTGAGTAGGATAACTGTTTAAGGTATTTTTATAACCGCAAATAAAATAAGATAATCAAGACACATCTTTACCAGCATAGCTTCAATATTTTTTTGCTGTATTTACAAACAAACAATTAAGATTATATTTGGAACACAAACGATTTAGAATGCATCAACGTAGAATCAAATTCAGGATCTGAATTATTAATTGTGAAAAACGAGATATACATATTGTTTATGCGTTGTAGATATCATCATTTAATAATCATATATACAATGTTAATCAACTTGCAAGGAAGACAGTTCTGCGATATCAATACAGATGACTAGCACGAAAAATACCACATGTGTAGGGTCATATTGTAGATAATCAAGAACATGGAACAAATATGCAGTTCGCCTAGACAAACCTAAATATGACGACAATAAACTTTACCGGTAACATCGATATAGATTAGTCATATATGTGTCTGAGTAACAAAATAATAACAAAACACTTGCATCGCTTTAAAATTAAATATACAGATTACATATATTTAAGATAATAGAGATAAATCACAAAAAAAATTGTAGTTTTGTACTCTTTTCACAATAATTTTCTATTACAATTGTTTGAAATTCATTATTGCGTATACTGAATGTATATCAAGAGAATTGTGTAGACTCACCGTCTTTTCCTTTAAATCGTTTGGCCTTGGGCGTTCTTTTTGTCTTATCAGGAGTAGGAATATTGATAGTGATCACAGGTTTTTCCAATTTTTCCATACGTCCAGCGACGGAAAATTTGTCGGCGTCCGTTTTTTCGACGCGTGTTTTCCATTGTTTGGACGCCGCATTAAGTTCATCTTTCTTCGCGGCAAGTATGGACGTCTTCTCCGACAGCTCTTCCTGTTTAAACAAGCACTTCGTTAGAAAATAAACGGTAAAGATAATCACAACGCTAACGACATATAACAGCATTTCGCGAATATTAATATACAAGTACGAGCGCGACTTCAAGAAACTCCGAAACACAAACAAGTCAGCTCACATTGCATTTCTAAGAAGAGGTAGTTTTTTTTCACTTATATCTAAGATAAGCGTATGAATGACAATTTTATACGCCTGCGGAATAGTATAGCACCGTGACTGATTGTGCGAACTGACCAAGTTGTTATAAGTTGATGATCGTAAGCATCAAATAATGTTAGCACTTGGTTAGTAACCGGAAGTACGATAATCTTCGCTATTCCACGATGATGCGGTTTTCATATATTCTAGCGTTGCGTGACTTGTGCGTGGTATGACTTTCTATATGCCACAAATATACGTATGTATATCTATTAATATGTACGCATGTTGTGTTGTAGGTAAACAGCTACCATATGGATAAGGTAACGATCACGAGCGATTAATCGACATTTTGATAAAATATTGTGTATGTATACGTTGCAAATGAGTACCTGCACTATTTAAGTATAACAGAGCGACGCTGAATATTGCGTTAGAACTACAGTGAATCGTTCACGTAGGACGTGTGTATGATCTATTTTTAATACACAAAAAATAAAACATCCACTATATTTATAGAATTGTAGAAAATAAGTCACAAGTTTTTAATTTGGTTTTAGTTCTTATAAACATACAGTTGCATACAAAATAATAGGAGTGCGCATAAGTAAACTGTTTTCAAGCTTATAACTTTTTCTAAGGGCCTGTAAACTAAACGATATTATAGCGGCAGTTAGGATGCTATGTCAGCATTCAAATATGAAACTAAAGCATGTGACTGGAATACTGGTTTTAGTGCAGTTTTGCATTGTGCAGCTGCTTGCTTTGCTCAAAAAAATAAGAGTATCCTTTATCAAAATTTTTACGTTAAAAGTATATTTAAAAAAAGCGACAAGTTAGTAAGGAATATTGATTCATTGTAGTTTTCTTTTATTTTTAATTACTTTATATAATGCTTTTCCCCATAGTGGCGAGAGGAAAGCACAGGACAGAAGAAAAGCGCAAAACAATCAAAATCATGGAAAAACCTACAAAGAAATCCAAGGTATCTTAGAATGTTCTACCCAAATGATAGTTAATGCCTTGATATATAAAAAGAAACCAGAAACGCGTTGACGATCGCTGCATAGTGCCTTACTGTAAAATTAATCCATTCGCTTCAACTTAAACTATACAAAGAGAGCTAGAACTTTCAGTAAATACAGAAACTGTTTGTAGTCGCTTGATGAAACATAATTTTTTAGCTAGAAGTCCGCGAAAAGTGCCTTTATTAACAAAGTAACATGCTGCAGCCCGCATACGTTTTGCAAAAGAAGATGTAACTTAGTCTATAGAGAAATGGCAAAACATATTGTGGACAAACGAAAGCAAAATCGTATTATTTGATGGAATTGGATCAAGAATGTATGTTTGGCGACGGTGGTATTAGGATTAATACAGAACATAATCCAATATATACAACAAAAACCATACAGCATGGCGGTACAAAAGTTATGGTATTGGGCAGCTTTTCATACAACGGAGTTGGTCTAATCCATTTAATTGAAGGAGTCATGGACCAGAAGGTATATGTGGAAATATTGCATAAAGTGATGTTGCCATACGCCGAGTGAAATATGAAATTAAAATGAATATTCCAACAAGACAATGACCCTAAACACACGACTAAGTCTGCAAAGGACTGGTTCAGAGTCAATGAGGTTGAGGTCATGCTGTGGCCTGCTCAGTCTCCTGGTCTTAACTCCATAGAAAACCTGTGGTCTGATATCAAAAAAGTCTTGCAGAGCAAAGGCCGTCCAATTCTCGAAATTTATGGAATGTTGTAAAGCAGGCCTGAGAAACTATACCTCTAACGCTCTGCCATGACCTTATCGACTCTATGCAACGCAGGTGTGCGGCAGTTCTAAAATATCAAGGGTATTCAACAAAATATTAGGAGTAGTACATTTCTTTTTATTTTTAGAGTTATGAAAATATATTTAGATAACTAATATTAAAATATTTCATCTAACACGTAATAATTACTCCTATTTTTGTGAGCAGTAAATTTTTAGTTTATTTTACAAAACGTAAAATATTGATTTTGTTTTCGTTGATTTGAGTGATTCGAAATATGTAAGTTAGATACAATATTTTTAACTTGTTTCGTGAAGTAATTTGAAAATAAAATGAATATGTTTATTAAAATAAAACAATTTCTATTTTTGATGATAATAGTCGTATTATTTTGTGTACAACTGTATTTATATGTATGTAAAAACTTAAAAGCAACCTTCATTAGTGATGAGGTGACTCAGTTCATCAATAATAAAATTTGACCCTATCGACCGTATCTTAAGCTGAGCCATAACAGATATTTATAATTTACTGATAAGAAACATCCGTTACATTATTAAACAAAAAAAACGAATTAGTGACCATTAATAAATATTAATTCCAATTAATGAAAGTTAAAAAAAACTATTTACCTATATGGATATATACTGTGTGCTTCACTTAAAGTAGCAATACCTCAAGAGTTTTTTAATTTTACATTGAATTAAAAGACAATTTCCTATGTACATGTGAAGTTTATGAAAGTTTATTAAGTAGGTAAACTATATTTTCGCCTCAGCAAAAAACTAGCCTACTGTAATTAAAAATTAACGTAATAAATTTAAAAACATCTTAGAATTTGTTTTCCAAAATTTTTTATTAAATAAGGTTGTACGAAATTATCTCAAACGCTAAAATTTAAACTTGGGTGTATACAAAAAAAACATGCCGAACAGGTCGTATTTCAATTTTCTTCTCACAAGATAGCCACGATTTATAAACAATACCTAATCGTTATGGCATCTTCCACATGAAGCATTGTAAATTTGACATGTTCCTAATACATAGATTCAGTATTCTCAGAAAATGTGTAGTATGGAATATTAGCTAACAGAATAATAGAACCCTTCTTTTATTAATTGTAATATGAATGGTGGCCGACTTTTAGAGTGGTAAACCATGAACTTTGGGATGCATGCATGAACTTGAAATTCAAGTATGATAGAATTTGTATTTTCAGCTAGATGGGGCAGCAATTTATAATGCAGCCACAGTCAGACAAGGCTAAATCAAAACATTCCAAGAAAATAGATATGTCGGGATAGTCCTTTAATTAATGAATTGATTAATAATATAGCTGCTAAAATATCCTGACCTAAACCGTCCAGATTTTTATTAATGGACTAATAAAGTTGAAGTGTGGAAGACCAGGCCACAAAATTTTCAAGAATGTCGCAAAATAATAATTCAACCTTGTCACGAGGTTACACCAGCTGGTACATTTAATACATATACAGTATAAAAAAACATTTCTCATAAACCTGACGTGATAGCCAATTTTTTAAATATTTTCAGAATTATAATGAAAAAAGCCCATAACGTATGTACACATGTGAGTGTAAGAAAAAAAACCCCTGTTGACCAGTGTAATTTAAGTGTTATTTATAATAATTTAATTCACGCCTGAATTTTATTAATTTTAAGCTCTTGACTTTTTTTATCATGTTTTTCCCTAGTCCTTGAACAGAATTGTTTGAGCTTGACAAAAAATAGATTGATATACGAATAATTCAAATCATTTTAATTTTTATAGTTGTATTAAACCAATATATCCTTCATTATTATTTGAGAATGTAACTAAAATTCGATATATCAATAATTTCTTTGTTTTTTAAATATTTTTGTTGATAGGCATGGCCATGTATAATATGATTAGTATTTTGACACATATTAAATGTCAATTTCTTCCACTGAAGAAGTTATTTAACGAAAACATAATATTTATGTTCTGGAATAAATTGGTACTAATTGTTGTTTTATTGACCTACAAGTAGAAATATTTCAGGAATTGAAAGTTATTAGTATAATAATATGAGAAATATGGTTTAACGGTCTGAGTAAGTACCTACATAGATTAATGAAGGAAAATAATCTTTGCTTTGTATTCAAGGAAACGGCGGATTATCTGAAATT
>CM043015.1:95190662-95471329 GCA_023690525.1 Holotrichia oblita
GCTAACTGTCACCTTCCCTGATTACTTATTCAAACATAACAAAATATAGTCACTTAACACCAAGATGTCTCAAGCCAAAAACTTTTCAGTTAAACCGTGAAAGCCTAATACATGATACCATAAGTAGATAATTTATTATGTGTAGAGGGAAATTAATGGGATTACACAGCTATTGGTGTTAGAATTAAGAAGACGGTGAACCTTTTTTCGTATCTAAGCTTTCGCTAATTCTTTATTAGCTTCTTCAGAGAACAAACTACAAATAAAAACAACAAAAGTTGTCATTAATTCGGCTATTTTTAGATCGAAGTGAACTATTTAACTTACATGGTAGTAATTAAAGCACGGCAACATCACAAGACTCATGTGCAGATATTCGGAAACAACAACATCAGATATCAAACAACATATTTAAAAAACTTAGTAACAGTCTTAATTAAAACTCGAAAGTGTAACATTTCACGAGGACTAGCAGGTTATAATAATCACAAATTTCCCACCAAAAGTTCGGATAGAGACAGGTGAAAACTTAGTGGATAAATAAAGTGTATATACAATGTTGTACAAAAGTATTGTTGCAATTAACATAAGTTATCTAAATTATTTGTAAACATTTCTAAGAATTCTAAATTGTTAATAAAATGATCAATACTGATCAAGTTATAATATATATTAATTGTAGATTATACAATGATTATAGAGTTAAAATCATTAAACTAAATTAAAATTAACTAATGAAATGTGTTATTTATTTTTAGTTTTGTTGTAATGTTGGAAAAAGGTTCACTGTCTTCTTAATTCTATCGCCAATAGCTGCAATTCCATTAATTTCTCTACACCTAACGTTGTACAGTACTTCCTTTCAATTATAATTTATTATTTATAAAGGATACGTGACTACTACACATTAAACATAGATATATATCTTGCTTAATGTTGACCCTATCCTGGCTCATAGAATACGAAACTCTCCGTGGTGCTTCTAGAACACCTCTAGACCTTTAACGGTTTTCAAATGTGCCATATAATGCCCTTACATTTAAAATTTTTCCTTATAGTTTAAAATTTTCCAAAAGCAAATATTATTAAGGAATACACAATGATAGTTGGTTTCAGCAGTTACTGGTTCTTTTCACATTTGCCGTTTCAAACAGTTGAAATGTTTAAGAATTACTTTTTGATCAAGTTTCATGCAAAAATGTTTTCTTTAATAATTACTAAGGTGAAATACTTTTTTTTCATGAAGCGCTTTGAAGGATATGGGGCAAAAGTAAAATATTTTAGGTGCACAACGTAGTAAAAACAGGTAAACAACACGCTTCTGATAACATTTATAGTCATATTTTGCAACTGGTTTAATATTTTGCCGTATAAATGCCAACAAATATCTAAAATATCAGTCCAGTAGTAATCAAGAATTACGAAACAAGTGAATTTCATCATGTAATAGCATAAATATAAATGTTACCAAATCCGTTATAGGTATTCTCTTGTCAAAATATATTTCCTGACCTTTTTGCGCTATAACCAATACTGATATTTCCAATTTTAGTACAGAAGACAGCGATATAGGGCAGTTCCATAAATAAATATTTCCCACATCATCTTCATGAAAAGGTCAAATGTAGGTTTCTAATCGTTACCTGATATGTATGTTCACTATGGATATGCCTGCGTCGATACCAATTTCGCCTACAGTATTTGATATTTACTTTGAATTTCTAGATGGCTGGAAATTACATATTAAATTTGTTTATTCAAACCTTTTACATACTTGTATTGCGCTCTGAACAAAGCTATATCTTCCGTAGGATATTTTTCCATTACAGTAGTATGTATGTATAACCTTTGTTAATATTGAGGTAAAAAAGGCGGAGGCGGTTAAGTACTTTATACGAATCATCAAATTACCCTGGAACATCTCAATTACTGGTGTACCATATAGTTCAATTTACAAGAGATAAGAGTGTTCGTATTTGCAAACTCTCTCAAATTATAAAATGTTAATATTATAGCAGCGAAGAGAGTATTTTCAACTCCTGATCTTTGAAGTACGATTTAAAAGGAAACGATTGAGTGTATAAATATTCAACAATTTTTAAATGTTACAAACATCACCGAACCGGCAACATAGTTGACATAACATAGATTTTATAAAAACTGTTTGGGTATGAGCATCGTAGCATAGAATTGATTGATTTCATAATTTTCAATATCGTTTGGTTGATCTAATTTATTTAATTGTTAATTTATGTATGAATAAATAAATATTTTTGTTTACCTCTAGTAATTAAATTTGTTGAAGGCAAATATGTGTTTGTTCATATCACATACATAGTATGTATGCAGATTCAGAGTATATGTATAGTGACAATGAGAATAAACCCAGCAATTCAGAAATAATCGATCTACAAAGATTTCTACATTATAACATGTTATTTATTTTATAATTGTTTCTTTCATGTTATATAAAGGAAAATTATGAGACTACTTAACCAAGAAAATACAAGAGCGAGCTTAAATGTTTCCGGGATCGACAAGAAAACACGCTATTGGTGTGGTTATTTATTATTATTTTTCGATGGTTCGTGGTCGCCTCCAAGATCAATACACTTTTTCAAACGGTGTTCCAGTCTCTTCAAGCCGTCGGAAAAGTAGGATGTTTCGTGGTCTGCAAAATAATCATCTGTAGCGGCGATGACCTCATTTGACGCAAATCTCCTTCCTGCCAGCAATTTTTTCAGGTTTAGGAATAGGAAAAAGGCGCGGGGGCTAATCCCGGTGAATATGAAGGATGAGAGACTAATTCGTAGCGCAACTCATTCAATTTGGACACGACGTTGCTTTATGAATGTGCATTGTCGTGGTGGAAAAGCACTTTTTTCCGCTGCAAACGAGGCCGTTTCTGATTCAATACTGCATCGAATCGGGTCAATAAGTCGCTGTAGTATTTCCCCGTAATTGTCCTTCCCTTCTGTAGATAGTCGATGAGGATCACACCTTGGAAATCCCAAAAATGGTCACCATGACCTTTCCGGTCGATGGAATGGACTTCGCTTTCTTCGAGCTGATTCGCCTGGAAAAGTCTACTGCTTCGACTGTTCCTTGGTCTCCGATATGTAATGGTGGATGGAAGTGTCATCCACGGTTACGAAACGCTTGAAGAAATTGCTTCGATTGCATTGAATCCTGACCAGACACTCCTTCGAAACTCACCCGACTTCGTTTTGGCTTCAGTGTGAGCAAACCCGCTACCCATCGCGCCAAAAGCTTTTCATGCCCAAAATTTCGTGTAGGATATGGCCAACGCGTTCCTTTGAGATGCCTATTGCTTTTGCTATCTCATTGAGCTTCAATCGGTGATCGGCTAACACGACATCATGAATATTGTCGACCATTTCATCGTTGGTAGAGGTTTTTGGACGTGCATGGTTCGTCACTTGCGCTTGTGCGGCCACATTTGAACTCTCTCACCCAGAAGCTAATAGTCGAAAATGATGGAGTAAATCCGCCATGAACCTTTAGCAAGCCCAGCCATCCAGAAGTGTTTTATCACTGCACGATATTCGATTTTATCCATCGTCTGACTTGCTACACAAAACACACTCTTAACACTTTCGCTGCTGATCTGGGTGACATATAACATCCCAGGTGCTGAAGAAACTTTCTTTCTAAAAAGTAATTCTATATGCTAAAAAATTGAACACTGTGAAGGCTAAAGTTGTGTGAGCGGTGTGGAGTATCCCTTTGGGGTGGTGTCACGGATCCGTGTCGTCAGTACTTAGCAAAATATTTGATACCCTGTGCTGACCGACACGTATCCGTGTCACGAATATCGTGACGCAACTGTTTTAACAAATAATGCACAAGACACGAACACAAAAATGTGTTTGATAACTGATTTGCACAGAAAAGTAATTTATTCTGAAAGATATTTCGGATATTGCCGCCGTGCTCGTTTTGGTCGCGAAGATTCAGCGTCCGACATTTTGTAATTTATATAAGCAGGAAAAATGCTCCAGAACACTGTTTATTTGCACAATCAGCGACAACTACTGATAAAATGCACTGAAAAGTACGCACCTCACTAACGCAACAAAACGTAGAACAGGGATTCCCCTAAACCCCGACGTGGCAGCGGCGCATATTTTTAAATATTACTGTGCTTTACCTACATGCTGACATGATAGCAGCTTTCGATTTGCCACAATTCTCACTTTTCCTCGCCTCACTTCTCACTTCATTCTCACATGATTCTCACTTCATTCTCACATGATTATCACTTCAGCAAAACAAATCACTTACTCGCTTGCAAATAAAACGATGCTTATTAGTGAGAAAACTAAAGTGAGGTGAGAATTGTGGTAAATCGAAAGCAGCTGATTTCAGACAGTTCGGGGTGCTGCTGGGGGATTTATTATTAATGCAAGCGCCATATTCGAGTGACACGGATCCGGGTCAGCAGCACTGGGCCAGGAATGCTTGCGTCACGCATCCGTGACATCAGCAGCGAATGTTTTAAACAACAACTATTGACTATAGACGTCTGAAATTTTGACAGTTGTTATAAAAAAGGTTGCCGTTGCTGACCAATGAATCCACTTCATCTCTTGCCGATTCGGGAAATATTTCAGGTCGCCCTCGTACTTGATGTAAATGTATGATATGTCAGATCAGGTGGTTAGTACGTGATGTATCTGCGTTAAATTAATTTGTTATAGTATATAGATGTATTAATTAAAATACAATATTGTAAATTTCCAAATGCGCTGTACCGCAATCTGTTTTATAAGATACGGTGACTACGATAATAGTATCGCGTAAAAGTATTTCTATAGCCCACATTCTCATTGCACACATTACTATTTGGGAAAGAAGAACTTTTCAGACATTTTGAACCTAACCAAGTAGATACGTATGTGCATGTGCGTCTCTATATTGTCAAGTTAGTGTTTGATAGTTGACTATGAAACTGTCGAGTTTGCCATATTAGTACTGGAATGTAGATTCATACGCAAATGCATAAAGAACCATCATATAAATGTAGAAATACCAAAGATTTTCATACAAGATACAATGATTACAAAATTCGTATAAACAGTTGTAAAGCATTTGTAAATGCATAGAAGGTGCACGTAAACCGAGGATTAATACCAGGTAGCAGTTACCTTTACCCTCTACAAACGATTTTGTTTTTCTTCAGCAGCCGTTCCATATGATACTAGTTCAGTGACTATTTTATCTTTTCAGCTTTTATATGCTAGCTAGTTATATGCGATTATTTTATTTTGACAAGTAACTGTCTGAATGTTTCATTTGAAAAAATTAGTGCTGCGGAAATCGCCATATATTACAAATCGATTAACCGACTTTTCCTCAAACCGGTTTCATTAAAATCGATTAATCGTGTTGAGTCGAAACTGGTCTAAAATCGATTTTTTATACCGATTTTAAAAATCGGTTCAAAACCGGTTTAAAATCGATTTTGAAATTGGCTTTAAAATGTGTTTTTTAAATGGGTACACAAAGTTTTTCGATTAGAATTTCAGTTTTGATGGCGACAAATCGTCAAACATAAATCCAGTTTAGCAATAACATTGATTCCGCAATATAAAATTTTTTTTTCGGGCGGCAAGAAGTTGCAGCTACATTGTCTTTTTATAGTATATACATACGTTAGGATACTGATTGTTACTTGTTTTATTAAATTTCATTAATTCATATTACCGCTATTTATTTTTTCATCCACGTTAACCACAACATGCTTTATGAGGTATAGATAAATAACAGGTGTTGCTGTTTAGTATTTAGTATCCCAAGGAATATATTTTGCATAACAAGCACAAATGAATGAAAGCATTATATTTTCGGTATTTTTCTACAAAACGCACTACATTCTCTATCTAGACATCATGGTGAATGTATTATAAATATTAATAAAACAATTGCAAAGCCATACAGAGCGGATTCAAAAAAAAAAATCATCGATTTCAAAACCGACTTTTCGATTACGATTTCCGTTTGATAGCGGTTAATCGCTTAACACAAAACCGGTTTGGTATAAAACCGATTACGATTCGCAGCACTAGAAAAAATAGAACATTTATGCCCGGTTTCTGATACGTTAAACAAGGACTGTATTTGTTAACTCGTCAGATACGAAACAGATATCTGCTGTTTAACGTATCAGAAACCGGGCATTAGTGTTGAACAATGATAGATAATATAGTCAAATAAAAAGCAAAGTTTTGCTTTGTTGATTCTAATTTCTCGCATAATATATTTGCAGAAGCTTTTATCTGTTTACATTTCTACTGTAAGTTGTTTTTTAATTATCAGTGAATGTCCTCCAACAAGTGTTATTTTGAATTAATTTACATTTGATTTCATTTTTTATCGAGAGCAATAGAGAATGTATACTTGAAGGCAGGACGATACTTTTTGAATCCATATACATACACTTCCATGGTTGAAGGATCTTAGTAGTTTTAATAAATCTAACAAGTATTCTACCCACATTTACGAATATCAATATTTGTGAAGGCGTATTGCGTCGGTAACAATTATTAAAGAATATTTGGTTTTATTTTAACTAAGGAGGCGATAGTCTTGTTTATTACTGTTTTGAATGGTGTTATTTAAATCCTTAGGATCTAAATTTGTATAGATGTCGCCTGTTATCGATTTCTCATTTACGGCGTTCAAAAATCTATGAATGTCGTTCACAGCACACAAGTTAGCATCGCGTGAATCATGAGTCATCATAGATTTTCCTTATTGGGTATGACTACATAAATACGGAACTAGTGTAATTTATACAACCAATAAAATTTGTTTCAAATATTTACTTAAATGTACACTATAGCCCAATTAACGAACCAGTAGTACTACATAATTGATAATACATTTG
The DNA here is from genome assembly GCA_023690525.1 of Holotrichia oblita. NCBI lineage: Eukaryota > Metazoa > Arthropoda > Insecta > Coleoptera > Scarabaeidae > Holotrichia > Holotrichia oblita. Next base: position 95,197,573 of record CM043015.1, read on the forward strand.
CAATTGCTAAAAATATTAATTTTGTATTTTGAAAGCCACACAGAGACAAATTCTGCATACATTTTTCAGCATTGTTAAACTCAAATTAGGGCAGACCGGGGCTATTTCGAACGTTTGGTGTTTCGGTGCTGGTTACTAGATGTCAACGATTAGAATTCCGCAAAACGGTCTGTGGTATAGAAAATTCTCTCCCCTACAACTTTGAACATTGTTAAGCACTCTGAGCATCGGAAATAGGTTTTTTAGGTTGATTTATGAAATATGAATTGTCGTTCGAATTAGCCGCACGGTGAGGCAAATGTGAACACGCGTGGGGCTAATTCGTACACTTCATTTTTAAATTAATTTAGTGTTTGAAGCGGTTTTCAAAGCGGAAATATAGAAATAAAAGTGAATTAAAACTAACAGAAAAGATTAATTTGGCTTTATTTCGCTGTCATCATCAGTTAGAGAAACGATTATTATCTTCATATTAATTTTTGCCTTGATTTTTCGCTGGACGGCCGCGTTCCCTCGGCGCGGCGACTGGCATGTAAAGAATCTTGTTCGGATTAGCCCCACCGAAAATGTACAGAATATCCCCATGCATATTTTTCGCAGTCAGTAACGTATACAACAGAAATACACGAACTAATCGATAAAACTAAATTTCATTCTGAAAAAGCACTAATGACTTGCCTAGTGTACAAAAATTCACAATAAAACGTTCAAAATAACCCTCAGAAATCGAAACTATCTGAGCAGAAAATATTTTCAGCGATCGCAGGAAAAACTAAACAGAATAATTATGGCGTTGCATTATCGAAAATGACACATAACCTCTGAGGTTTGTCTGCGGTTATAAATGTCATCTTTAGTTGAAATTTCAGGTCTCTAGCTCATCATAAACGCGCGTAAATTCAAATCGAAGAAAGCAGCTTTGTTCGGAATAGCTCCGGTCTCCACTACTATATAATTGTGAGAGAGAACGGTGATATGTTTCGCAGAGCAATGTATCCCGATCGATCTACCGTTTGCTCTTGGGAGTAAAGTTATAAGACCACGTCTTTCTAAACTGCGATATAATTCTGTAAAAAGCCATTTGGACATATAAAAACCACACAGCAACATTTGCACGGTAGTCAGATCAGCTTTGGAGACCATGCAACTATCACTCACTAGGGATAGAAAGTATTTCCTGCTCTATTACAATTATTTTGATTTGAATTTTATTCAGATTTTGTCTATTATAACTTTTTACAACTGACTATCGTCCGTAAAATTACATTCGTCAAGGTATTTTAAATAATCACTAGAATGATTCAATTATTTTACTGTCCTTTTCAATCTTTTATTTCAACAAAACTACTCAGATGTACTGGGCGGCCAATTAAGAAGAGGGTTCGGCCATATCGCAAAAACGGTATATAGTACAGCTGCAACATCTGGAAATTATTTAGGGAATTGTAGGATGACCATTAGATTGTATAACTAAACAAAAAATCTCATCTTATACAAAATTTACCCACTTAAGGTCGATCACAAGTATAAAAATCGAAATTTTCTGAAAATTCCGCATATTTTACTCTGGAATTTTTTTTTTTGTTTTGTCAAATAAGGGAAGGAAGGAGGAGAAACTATGTTTTGAAGGAACGCTTATAACTCAAGTTTGTCTCATTGAAAACGGCTTTACTCCTCCAATATAATATCCTACAAATTCGGATTGGAAAGGTCAGTTTTAATCAGTACTGTTGACGTGATTTTTGCTGGTAGATCAGTTTCCTTAATAATAATAATAAACCCTGCGTAATTAAAGGAAGTTTAGTAAACAATTTATTGTTGAGTTCTGTATCCTTGGAAAGTCAAGTCCAGAAAATACTCTGATAGAGCAAAAATAAAGTCAACCGATACATGGCTATGAAATTAAAAGGTATAGACGATTGTGTAACAAAAAAATCAGTCAGGACGACTCCTAACTTTTCTCTTAGAAACTCCTATACGTATTGCCGCCGCTACTGCAACATGGCCCTAGTTTTTATCACAGTTAATCACGTGGTGATATCAGAACAACCGAACGAAGCTATCCGTTCGTGTGTGGGTCACTGTTCGGTATTACCGGTACAGTTTTACGACGTCTGAGACGTTTAACATTAAGGCGAGATTTCGGCTGGCAAATGCAAGCAGTAAACGACGTTGCTTCGTAGACAAATTTCTCCTTTATTGATAGATATATTAATCTGATTTTTTTTGTAGTCACAAAGAAACAATTATTATTGAACTCTACAGACTCCTTTTCTATGTTTTTCATTAGGGTATTCTTATTAAAAATCGCAAATATTGTTGAAATTAGACAATTTCAACATATTATTATTCAGTCTGTGGTCAAAAAATAAAGAAAATATTTCTGTACAGTTCTAGAACTGACTTTCATTTATTTTATAAAAAATACCCATAGCTCTACAAAAATTCTGTAATTGAGTAATACGTCTAAGAAAACACCTTGTACCGAAAAATTTGCAAGGATCGCCGCCTAGACTTGTGAGGGGAATACGCTCCCACTTAGGTCTTTCGCATTGGATTAGGCCAATTCCGTCTCTCTTTCGCGGCTGGAAAACGGTGCTTGCGCGGTGAATAGTGCGGTTTTTTATATAGTCTGTCTAGTATTGAATATTATACGATGTTTGTGACAATTATTGTGTGGTTTGTTTATCGTTTTTTGGAATAATTTTTCTAGACAATGGGTAATTTTACAACAGAAACAAAAACATATATAATCAATTTTTTTTGTTTTATTTTAATTTCCAATATCCATTTTTGATTATAGAGTTAATTATTGTTTCTTGTGAACTAGAAAATACTGTTATTTTTTTAAATTTATATGCCTATTAGAGATTAATGTTTTGTTTTGTTACCATATTTATAGAGAATTTGTTTTTGGTTTTGTACACTTTTTATTTAACGTAAAAAAACATGTATGTTTTATTTACTTATATCACTCCTTTTACTTACTCACTTTCATGGAAAAGTAAAAACATGAAAACAAAACAAAACGGAACGATACAAAAGATTATACGAACCTGGTGACGTTCAAGCGGCCGACTGATATTCAAATATGTTCTTTTACAAAAGAATCAAAAAGAAAAAAGTATTTTCATTCTAAACATTCTCTGTTTTACTCATACCGTAATTAAATATATTTGTTTCATTTTCAAGAATAAATTTATTATTATTTTTGTAGGACCTAACTGTACTATCTTCGTTCCAGAATAAGAACGAGTGATTTAAATACCGCGCCGAAAAGCTACTTATTTTTGAGGGATGTTATTGTCTCTTGGGCAAATTGACAAGTTCAATATTGAAAATAATGTATGCGATATCGGTCATATTTGTTTACAGTTTTAGTATGCAAGTATAACCTCTCAACGTTTTGTATTTTTGTTCTATTATTATAACATTTTCCCGTTATACTTAAAATATTATGATATAATTATATGAGGAACAAAATTATTATATACATAATTATTTATGCACCTAAATTATTTTAAACTGAGTTTTGGCGGGGTATTTGAATCGCTCCTTATTCTGGAACGAAGTATAAATAACTTATTATTTATTTTTCCTGACTTTTGAATCCATTCAAAATCACCATAGAAATAATACTCTACACAGTGTGACATATGTTTTAACTTGCACTGTTAGGAAAACTCTTAACAAAAAAAGTACAGATTTATCACTCAGCCTTTTGAAAACATAAACAAAAACTAAAAATGAAACCTCTGAATATAACTATCTCCTAGGTGCAAGAAATTAATCTCTCTCTAAATTTATTTTAAAATGTTTTTCCTGCGTTTTTCTTAAATGTACATAGAAAACATCTAAATTATTCAAATCGACAATAGAAATATATTCGTAAAACAAATCTCGTTTTACATATTAGCTCGTTGCCAGTGTTCTGGTTTGGAAGGGGAAACACGTGATGCATCTGTACACCCCTATTCTCCGTTCGAATCTGAACATGCGGTCGGTCGAAATCTCGCCTTAATACTAGAATGTTATCAATAAAGCGGACAAATAGCACCAACAGTAACGCGTTTTTTCAGTTCCACAACAGTTTTAAAAAAATTTTTGATATGTTGCCATGTTAAAGTTCAAGATCAAGGGCAGTGTGAAATTTTCTATACACAAAAACCCTGCACATTACAGTGGCTTATAGTTATATTGTTCGAGTTCTACCAATTACAAACGTGTTAGTGTTGGCGCTATTTACCATATCTAATTAACAAAACGTAATCAAGAACATGATGACAATATTTATTTATAATGTATGCTGATCTAACACATTGTTTAATACAATTGTTAACATCATTCCTACAATAGTTCAGATACATTTTTGTGTTAAAAAATACCAGTATATACAGATCATTTAGTTGGGACTAGGTCAGTTTGAAAAGAGATAGATGAAAATTTGGAGCGTTGTAAAACATATACGGAATTAACGCATTGGCAAGCTTGCAACTCCGTATATGTTTTACAACCGCCCGCTCTAGATCTATCTCTTTTCTAGTTTGACTTAGTCCCTCTAAATGATCGGTATATATACCGGTAGGATCTCTGTAAACGCAACGATTGTATAGCGCATGTATCAGTCCCCACAATATATGTATATGTACTCTCCTCCGTTAAGGTGACGTTACACAGTTGTGCGGGAAGTTTAAATTTTCCTCATTCTTAGAGTACCGTAGATTTCTAAACGTGCAAGAATATCGAAATTATCATAATTTCTATAAAACTATAACTGCATTAGGCAGTTTCTGATTAACAAAAGAAAATTGGAAGACCTGTAATAAAAAAATTAGTAAAAATTACTTGACGAAGTAAGGCTTTTTTAACGATATCTCTTAATCATAACCTAGATATATACATGTAGTTCCATAAAAAAGACACAGTAGCTAGAAATATAGTGTAATTAAAAAATGTATGGTATTTTTTTAGTAAAAGCTCAATAATTTGATGCCGAAGGCAAATGTACATGCATGAAGTTCAGCGATTGTGCAACAGATGACGCTTATTAAATGTCAATAGGTTTGTTCCTTTTAGACGTTTACAACACGACGCATGCAGTGATATTCGAAACTCGCTCTTACGACAATGCAAATGGAATAGGGTATTTTTATGGCGCATGATAGTGCCTTTTACTATATAAAGCAGGAGACCAAATCGAACAAAGCTAATAAAATTTTCAATTGCCATAACAAAATTTAAAACCTTATGAGAAATTATTAATTATTTTCTAAATATTTTAAATTTCTAAATATTGAGGTTTACTATTAATTTAAGGCCTATTTACGTATTTCTTTTGAAAAAAAATTTGTTTTATGTCAAATTGAAATTATTTTTACCAAATTATCGTTTTATACTATACTTGCAATTTAAACAGTTTAACAAATTAGAGGAAACAAAAAAGTATTTTTGTTATTAAATTATATTTTTAATATGTTTCACCAGTATGCAACAGATTACTAAAGAAGAAAGTAATAAGTTAATAAGGATACTTAAAAACCTAAGAAGTTAAATAAAAATACCTTAATTTTTACATAAAAGGCTAGTTATGGGTAAGAAATAACACAGCTTGTTTTTTTATTAATTATTTCTGGAAATATAAAAGTCTGATAAAATGTTTCTAATTTAGGAACTATTTCATTATTGATATAATAATAAATTGAATTGTTTGTTCTACAAACGTTTTATTGATATGTAAACTGGTACAGGTAGGTACTTTTTTAATTTGAATTAATCCATTATTAGCTATAAAATCTAGAAAAAGTTAAATATATTAGACCGAAATTTCAAAAAATTTATATATAGGACTGAATATCATATTTTACTTTTTGCCCGTCGTTCCTGCATTTTCAAAAGTCTAGGGTTTTTATAAAGAATACATTGGCGAAATGATGTATTTCTTGCTCTTCTATCCATTCTGCAAATCCTGAAGAAATTACTCTACACTATTCTATGCATGTATCTAATTCTTATGCTAGCAAAACCTTTAGTAAATTGATAAGCTATCACAGCATAAAATATTTATATAAGTATATAACACCGCTATATACACAAACCTGGAATTACTACTGTATATACGGTATTTTTATTTACACTAATAACAATAATAGTAAAAAATGATAAAATGCTAACAAATAAATCTCTTGCGAATTCTTGCAGGACTAGAAAAACCAACTAGCGAACAGTAGAAACACAATTAGGTACACGAATTGATACTGATGCACAACTACTCAACTACATCCGATGTAGTTGTGGAGTAAGGAAACTTTCGAGAAAACAAATATGTAATTTTTACCCCAATGTATTCATTGCTCGCTCTACCCTTTCCTAATCCAATACAACTGACAAAGATAAACTGAGAGTCTGATTATTCAGGTAAATCCAAATACAAAGCAAATAAACTTATAGTACGGAATTAAATCAAGGTCATTAAATTGAAACGGAAATTTGTGATGTGTATAGAAATATAGTACTCTCCGAGCCATCTATGTTTCAGTTGCGACATAAAATACAGTTTGAACGATATGATGAAAATTTAGGCGCGGAAACGTCTTAACCAGAGCGATAGATTGATAAGCGTAATATCAGCCTTGAGCATCATATACTTGTGTTGTATGAAGTTTGAAAAGGGAATGAAATACCATGGGCTATCGAACTAAACTATTTTATTTATACACTGAAAACATATCTTTTTTAAATATAAATGAATTCTTTCCATAAATATGAGTTTTTTTATTTCTTTTTATTAATCGAGCTAAAAGGCTGTGCGAATAAGTTCGCTAAGACTGCAGGGAGTTATAGTGGGGACATAGACACGCCTCCATCGTTGCTTAAGCAGAGATCTTGCCGGTATAGTAAAGACACATCTAAGATATAACACATCATGTTGCCATAGTTATGGTGGGTAATAATGCGACTTTCAAAAACATTTTCGGTTTGTTGGGATCACTATAAACGCGAACTCAAATGCTGTACGTGTTATCCAACGCCTATTACTCTAAAGCAGGAATAAAAGGCATCGTTTATCTAATATAGTTATCTGTTAAGTACCATTATGGCATTTGATTTTTTTAATTATATAAAAAAATCCGGAAGTAGAATTGAATCTAAGGAATTTCTAGACACTAGCACTACTAAGGTAATCTAGAAAAAAAAATGAAAGTGAACCTTGTTACTCTGTGTATATGCGAAAGTATGGTTAGATACATCCCCACCCATCCTCTTCCCTTTCCTTTCTGTTCCCAGGTACAGATCGGCAAGCGTTGCGGAGACTCCGGGAGTGTCTACGAACCGACTGGCCTTTTCATCCGGCTGGGGAGTAGGCTGATGTGAGCTTGCTCTGCCGACGAGGATCCGCGACGCATTGTGAGGAACCAGCCACTTCGGGCCCTGATCAGGTAGTGTATGGTGGATGCAAGATGTTGGAATCTGCATTGCCCCGGGCGAGTTCCAGTCCGTCCGTGTATTCCGGGATTGGTGAAGCGAAGGTCAGGCCTCAGGGAACTGGGGTAGGATCCGAGGGTATACCCGCTCCTGATTTTTTCGGCCCGCCCCTCCATACACGAAGCGCTGGCGAACTACTCAACATGGCAACTTTACCTACCAACAAGAGAACGCTGAAGAACAGCACAGAAGAGAGCCCCAACGGTGCCTTCAAGACACCAACGGCGCAGCACGTTAGGTCGCCGATTACGATAGATCTGACGACATTTAACATCGTGAAACCAGGAGGTAGCAGTGACGACACCACATCAGCTCCAGATATGTCGTCCACAAAAGAAGTTATCTGCAAACTGCGATGCCGCGAAGAGGAACAATTGCAGAAGTGCATAGGTGTCATCAAGACAATGAAGGCAGCTATTGGCAAACAGAAGAACGTCTCGATGGACGTAAAGAACGGCTTGAAGGAGCTAGAAGAAGCAGTGGAGATGATCTCTGATTGCAGGAAGAGATGGAAGAAGGCCGAGCTACAAGCAGGAGAGCACGCGCAAAAGGCTTCAGCGTCTGCAACCAAGACGCAGGCTACTTCTGCTACGGCCAATAAGAACGTGGAGAAGAAGGAAATGCATCCCTCCGAGAACGTGTGGATGAAGGACCGAGCAGGCAGGAGAAAGCAAGCTCAAGAAGAGAAAAAGGCAGCTGTAAAGGCTTCTGACGGCAAACAGCAGCAGAAGATTGCCGGGGGTCAGAGAAAGGACGACGGTACCGCCAATAAGAAGCCGAAGAAGAAGAAGCAGAGGAATCGAAACGCCAAGCCTCGATTGGGTACTGCGAGGCTGCGCAGCAACGCGAAACCAGAAGAGACAGGCACCGAGATTAAAGCGGTGCGGAAAACTGCTTAACGACTGCTTAACGACAACGGAGGAAGTCCGCGCAGCAGTTAGAGCAAAGCTAGGAGACATGGACGGCGAAGTGAAGATCAGCCTCACCAACGCGAACAACAGAGGGCTGAGAATGGCTATCGTCAAACTTAGTCAGCGTCAAGCCCTTAAGCTGCTGGAAACAGCGAGAATAAAGATCGGCTGGATAAACAGCAGAATAAGACGCAGGGTAGAAGTCGTCAGGTGCTTCCGCTGCTTCGGCTACGGACATCGACAGGCTGCTTGTCCCGGACCAGACAGAAGAACTCAAGGCCTTTGTATCAACTGCGGAGAAAAAGGCCACCAACGGAAGGATTGCAAGAACGAAGCAAAGTGCTTTCTCTGCACGGGAGACACCGCGACACGCAGCCACGTCCCTGGTTCCGGCGCATGTCCCTCCTTCAGAAGGGCATTAGATCAGGCAAAGAAGAGTCAATGACCAGAATCCTACAAGGCAACATGCACCGAAGCAGAACAGCAGACGATCTCCTTATCCAACTACAACTGGACACCGGAGTAGATCTGCTGCTTATCAGTGAACAATACCGGGATAAGGAATGCGCCGGGTGGTACAGGGACACACTCCGCACTGCAGCTATATGGATCCCGGACACGAATACAGTCATCATCGACAACCACGGAGCCCGAAACGGATACGTGTGGGTAAAGAGCGGCATCATCACCTACGTGAGCTGCTATCTCACACCCAACGAGCCGATAGCGGACTTTCAGGGCAAGCTTGACAATCTGGAAGACGACCTTCGAGAAATGACCGGGTCCATTATTCTAGGAGGAGACGTGAACGCCAAAGCCGTGGAATGGGGTATGGAATACACCGATTCGCGAGGGAGGCGGATATTGGACATGGCGGCCAGACTCGGACTCAGCGTGGTAAATGTCGGAGACACCACCACGTTCAGAAGACCAGGCTACGGAGAGACGATACCGGACATCACATTGGCCTCGGAGGACATTGTGCGGGACATCGTGGATTGGAGAGTCATGGAGGACTACACCGGAAATGACCACCAGTACATAAGCTACAACGTGACGAGGCAGCAGCCGATCAGGCGAAATCCTGCTCCGCCCGGTCCTCGATGGAACGTAGCGAAGCTGGATGAAGACGCCCTGGCTCATGCAATCGCTCGAGGAAAGGATGTCGTCATGGAATGTTCCGGTTCGGCGGAGACAATTGCGGACGCGACCATGGCCCGCATACGGCGCGCCTGCGACGCCTCCTTGCCGCGGAAAAGGAAACACAATAGAAGATCTGCGTATTGGTGGAACGACGAGATCGCGACCCTCCGCAAACAATGCTTACAGCTTAGGCGGAGAATAACCAGAATGAGACGACAAGATCCGAACGCGGCAGAACTAGAGTCCGAGGACTTTAGGAACGCCAAGAGAGATCTCAAGAACGCCATCTACAGGAGCAAGAAACGTAAGTGGGAGGAGCTGCGGCAGGACGTTGACAACAACCCATGGGGCCTTGGGTACAAGATCGTCATGCAGAAGCTTACAACGAAGACGGCGAATCCAGTCCTCGAACGAGATCGGATGCGGAACATCGTTGACACATTGTTGCCTGCCCATCCGGAGAGAACTGCGGAAATGGAGGACGAGCGATTGAACGACATCCCGCTTTTTAGCGGAGATCAACTGTCAAGAGCTGCGAACTCCCTACAAAACCGGATGGCACCTGGACCCGACGGAATTCCGACGGAAGCTCTCAAGATTGTGGCGCGCGTCTGCCCAGATCTGCTTCTGAACATGTACAACCGCTGTTTAACAGAAGGAGCATTCTGCAAGAGTTGGAAGGTACAGCGACTAGTGCTGATAAGCAAAGGTAAGGGCGACCCAAGCACGGCATCGGCATACAAACCGCTATGTATGCTGGACACGGCTGGAAAGCTACTAGAAAGACTGCTGAAAACACGACTGGAGAGCAGCATAGACGACGCGGGAGGCCTTTCCGAGAGACAGCATGGCTTTAGGAAGGGACACTCCACCGTCGGCGCCGTAGCGCACGTAGTGGAAACCTTCGAAGCCGCTCAACAGGGAAATCATTACTCGAGACCCCTGGTGATGCTCGTCACATTGGACGTAAGAAACGCCTTCAACTCGGCGAGATGGGACGTCATTCTTGACTCCTTGCAGAACACGTTCGACACGCCATCCTATTTACTTAGGATGATACGCAGCTACCTTAGCGACAGGAAGCTGGTCTACGACACCGCAGGCGGGCCGTGCACGAAGAAGATAACAGCGGGAGCGGCGCAGGGCTCCATACTCGGTCCCGACTTATGGAATGTGTCCTACGACGGGATCCTCCGAATGGAGCTGCCGCAAGATGCGTATCTGATAGGATACGCAGACGACGTAGCGGAAGTCATCCTAGCGCGTGACGAGGCGGATGCCCAGAGAAGGCTCAACCAGGTAATGAGAAGAGTCACCACATGGATGGACGAAAACGGCCTGACCCTGGCAACGGAGAAGACCGAGGTCGTTCTACTGACCAGGAGAAGAATCCCTAGGGAGATCGAGATGACAGTGGATACGGAAGTCATAACCACTACAACTTCCGTGAAGTACCTCGGACTGCGGCTCGACAGCAAGATGACGTTCTGGCAACAGATTCAGTCGTCGAGCGATAAGGCCGCTAAAGTAACGACGATGTTGAGCCGGCTAATGGCCAACGTAGGAGGACCGACGGCGAGTAAACGCCGGCTGCTAATAACCGTCACCCATTCCATACTGTTGTATGGAAGCGAAATCTGGGCTGACGCCTTACAGCAGGACAAGTACAGAAAGCGCAGATAGCTTCAGTACAGCGACGGAGAGCACTCAGGATCGCCAGCGCATACCGTATGGTTTCCGAACCGGCGGTGCTTGTGATCGCAGGAGTAACTCCGATAGACCTACTAGCTCTAGAAAAGAAGAGAGTCTACGAGACACGACGAGACGTCGGCTCACGACAAGCAAGAGCGGACGCTAAGGCGCTCACACGACAACGTTGGCAAGAGCGCTAGCAGGACGACGCGAGAGGACGGTGGACGGCCAGACTCATCCGCAACATCACGGAGTGGATGAACCGAGACCACGGGGAGGTAAACTACTACCTCACCCAGTTTTTCAGCGGACACGGGTATTTCAACGCATACCTGGCTCGAATGGGTAAAGCAGAGAACGCGACATGTCAGTATGACGACTCTGCGGAAGATGATGCTCACCACACCTTCTTCGAATGCGAGAGGTGGAGTGACTACAGAGCCGCGCTACAACACGAAGTAGGACCTCTAACGCCGGATAACGTCGTGCAAACGATGCTGTCCGGACACGACCACTCGTTCGTCGAGAAGGTGCTGAACGAGAAGAAGAGAGAGACCCAAGCAATGGAGGCATCCTGAAGTAATGCGACCAGCGGTTCTGGGATGGATTCTACACCTGACAAAGTGAGGTTTTTTAGTGGGTGCGAGCCCCACACACCGGAGACGGGTCTCGTCCCTGATGGTGCGTTAAGGCATTTTTCCTCACTTAAAAAAAAAATAGCTACTGTAAGGAAATTATGAAGAATACATCTTACTGCCGTGTATTATCTCAAACAAAGACATAATTTCGATATTTAAGTTCTTTCTGAAGGAATGCTTCATTTTCCTGCGTTAATTGGCTATAGATCAAAAGTACCGGTTTATTTCAAAATAGTTTTACGCGTTTCTATATCGCTCTGGTATTTTCAATTAAACGCAACCAACGCGATTGGATTAGTTTTTTGTATTCATATATTCATACTAGAAATGTAGAGATAATAATCACTATTTTTTAACCACATCAAACAAGTAAAAGTAATGCCCGTTAAATTGAATTTTTTCGTGAAATGAAAGCATTTGTATAAGTATAAATATATTATGAGTTCACGGTTGTTTACAAAACTGTTTAAAATAGTCAGTACGCTGACTATATTTTATAGCAAACATAAAAAGAACGAAAAAATATGCATGTACATAGCCAGTTTTTATAGATATGATATATGTAGACAAGACCAGTATTTCAGCTAGTCATTGTTTGAATGAAGCCGAGCTTTTCTATTACATATATTAATTTCCTGGAAGGTATAATTACGTACAATTAACAACTACTGTGTAGGATTTTAGAGAGTTACGCGCTAAGAAATTAATTAATATAATTGGATAGGAAATTTAAAATACGATCCACGCATACCTAATTACTTATTTCACTACTATATTTTTATATGTAGCATTTTATGGACGTACATATTTGCATTGATAATTCTTCGACGAGAACAGCAATTATGAAAGATAAATTAAAAATGGATCTTTGTTATACTATAAATATAAATTACTATAATATGCTCTTGTAGAAATATTGTTAATTTAAAAACTTTACATGGTTTTGATATAGAATAATATGGAAAAATGTCGCTTATACACGTTCAGCATTTAATTTAACTCAAGTACTTAATTGTTATTTACTTATATCTACGCAGATAATTAGATTATACTAAACGTTTAATTGTATTTGAAGATAATCATAATTATTTTTATATCAATGTAGATTAAAGATTTATTAAGGTTATAATTTTCTAGTTCATGCATGTAAATGAAGTTCTAAAAGTAATCATGTGAAATTGGTGTTTCTGTATAAACATTAGAGTCTGGTTTTTCTTTAATTTTTTTGCAATATACTAAACTATAATCGGCGAGTAATAAAACAGACACAAGTCGGTAGACGTAGATAGATAGCTAAGAGCGCTTAGCCATACATAGGATAGAGCGTGATCCGATGTTCGAATATTGTCGGTAACTCGTGTGCCACGTTTCGCTACTTCTGTATTCTGATTGAGCTTCCTTTAGTTGTTAGGATATAATTAACAGTGCAACATTAGTTATGACAATTTAGTGTTGTGGCAAAGCCATGAAAGCACATTTACACAACAAGACCTGCAGTGCTAGCTTTGATAAGCAATCAAACTCAAAAAAAATCGCGGCAGTTGCATCCACCGCAGAAACAAGAAAACAGTAAGGCGTAGTAGACAATTGCAAATAACCAATAAAATAAAGCACTAATTACATAAAAAAATAAGAATTACACGGAAAAAGATAATATTGATGTTGTTTTTCGACCGCTTTTTTAAGCAATAATTTTTTTTGCGGGTTTTTTCGGTCCTAATAAAATAAGTCTATTTTCAATATTTCGTCACACTCTCGTCACACGAATTTGGATTATTAATTAATTTAAAATATTATTTTCAATTACTACAAACTAGATGTATAATCCAAATTCATATTTAAAAAATATATTTCCTGACGAAGTCACAGAGTGTGACGAAATATTGAAAATATAGATTTATTTTAGTAGGACCGAAAAACCCGCAAAAAAAATTATTGCTTAAAAAAAGCGGTCGAAAAACAACATCAATATTATCTATCCTATCCACTCACTTATGTTTACATTTCTCACTTGTAGATGATTTCGAAGAGAAACTGCTGTGACTGTTCGGTTTCTCAAAGCACTAAAAACGAGAAAGCGATCATCTCTAGCCGTTGTAGTCCTGCCTCGTCCTGAACCAGGTCTTCGAGTGAGCAGACCAGTTCCTTCATACCGCTCAAATACTCGTTGCACACTCGAGAGACTTACACCAACGTTTCTCGCAGTTGCGCTCTGACCGCGACAATCTTCTATAGCCGCCACAATTCTTGCCGCAACAACAGGATTTATTCTCATTGTAATAAACTGACAATTATGATACAACTATAGAAACAATTTGCAATTGAGAGATAAAACCATAGAAACCAAAAATATTCTAATAATGGTTTTTAGGAATTCAGTTGAGGGACCCTGTTTTTATCGAACTTTTCTTAAATCAGAGAAACTTTGAATAAACAATATAAAAAGTTTTTCTTGTTCACGCAAATACGACAAAACAATCGCATAAAGTTTAGTAAACTATATTACAATCGAAAAAGTTCCGAAAACAAAAAGAATTTCTGAAATATCTTAAATACGGGGTGACCCTAATTTTATGCTCGGCATCTTATATAGTCGAATTTTTGGATCTTGTCCGTTACGTCATGAGTAATGTCAGTATGAATCGACTCATATGTCATATTGACATTTCTCTCTAATGTACGTTAAATGTCGGTGATGAATATTTTACGTATATCTTCGTTTAATTACGCTGTTAATGACGTAACGGATAAGATTCAAAAATTCGACATACGTTGCAGTTAAATGCTAGTACAATAATTTTAGCGAGATAATAATGGCAGCTGTCACATTCCGATTTCTATAAACTTTAGAAACCTATTTTTGAACAAAAATTGTTCAAAAATATATACTTTAACGTACCTACAGTATATGTACAACATGCTTTGTGTATTAAGGCGGCGTTTCGGTAAAGTAGGGGCGCTGTTCGACAATAATTATTAGAAACGTAGTATTCGGAACAACTAGACATTAAAAATGTATTTTCGCGTTGTTACATTGAAGATATTATCTTTGTTGTAAATCTAAATATCTTTTCTTAAAATAAATATTCTTTCATTGCGAGAAAAATGAGAAAAAATATAAAATTTTGATAATATTACCTTTAGAATATGTAGAAAAATATACTGATACGATATATATTGAAATAATTTCAAAATATGCAGTATTTTTTTCAGGAAGTAAGTTTAGTTTCATATCTGTCCAAACAGTTTGCCAGTTTTATATTAGATGTCACTAGCATTAGATAACTATGATATAACTATGTATAGGCAATCAGTTTAACACCAAAAAATTTTAGAGTCGTAACATACGACTCGTTTCTTTTTCCGTAAGTGTGAAAGATAGTCATAGAACATCATACTTCTTTATAACATAACTTGAACAGTATACAGGATAATTGTTATACATACATATATTGCTTTCAAAATAATGCGCATCACGATTGTTGGATTTAGTCAGTTTAGTATCACAAGAATTGCAAAACTTGACTGTATGCAAATATACTCTTTTATAGAAAGGTCTTACTAAATTATTTTTATTCAAGTAATAAATTGATTTCAATACTTTCGAGACATATTCTTACAACTACACATGCATAAGTAAATACATATTGATGAATCATTACTTGGTGTGGGTGTAGAGAAAGAAAGACAAATAAAACCCAAATATCTCTTGCCTTTTATTGATAAATAATACAGATGACAATTCATTGCACAATAAAATTTACTGTCCTTTATTATATTTACATTTAGTATTTCACATACATACCCTGTGATGGTTATAACGGAAATTTTAATAATAATTATCTATATAACATGTAGTCATATCCATTATAGAATATACTTCATAAGCGTAACTTGTGTCCTAGTAATCTACTACAGCTGCGTGTGTGCAGCTTTCACTACATAAGCTGCTGAATCCTCTCAGGCAAAAAACACCCAAGGAAAAATTGCCTTAATTTTGGAACCATTAAGTTTCTACAAAGTTGTTCATCCCTATATATTTCTTCTATAACAAGTGGTCGAGTTTCATCAATGAAAACCACAAAGTATGTAGTACAGCTTCCTTTTCCTGATATTTAGTTGGCTTTGAATCTATAATATTTTTCAATAAGTGATTATTATTGCATGCAATTTGCGACTGTTGAGACGTGATATCGCAATCTTCCAAATGAGAATTTACCTGAAAATAATAATTATGGTTCCTCTTCAAGGACGGTTTACCACTAGAACTATGTATGTACAATTATATACAGAAACAAATATACAAAAATATTCTCCCTGATTCACTAAAATAACTATATACAACGAAAAAGTAATCCAAAACTAACGAAGACGATGAAAAACAGTATTACTTTATTACATCAAGCTAGTCGCTAGACAATTAGTGCAGAACTAAAAGATTCTACCTGTAACAAACAACGCATGTACGCACAAATACGTTTTGTAAATAGAATATTAGGGTGTTATTGCCTTAAGGTCTCTCCAGACACATCAGTGCTGTGTCCGTTCAGTATCAGTGTCAGTGAAAAATACTATCTACTTAAACACGTCACTGTGTCGGACGTGTGTGAACAAGTCTGGTTGAAGCAAACGCAACGATATTTTATTTTTCACTGACACTGATACTGAACGGACACAGCACTGATGTGTCTGGAGAGACTTTTAGGCTATCGCATGGTTACCGAAAAGATTATATTTAAATATACCTGCTCAATACATTCAGTTCTAAACTACATAATATGCAACCAGTAAAACTCGTTCCAAGAATCCCTGGATACCTTTCTTCTATATAATGTTATATTTTATTTTGCCGAGAAGTTTATATTTATATTATAATATATTTTGTATTACAACCAATATTCTAATCTTCACTTTTCCTGTTATTTCAGCCTAAATGTTACGCATGTTTAAGTATTTCATTACTTTTTACTTTTCTAGAGATTCGTAAGCCTTGCGCCATCTAATTTTGAATATATTCGATAAAAATGCAACATTTTATCATCAAGTTCAAGTTATTGAAATAGAGGGCCAAGTACGCCACCTTAACGTCATGGATTATAAGTATCTGTTTTCTGTTATTACTATTCATAATAATGTTTAACATATGCATGCTTCATGGAAGTTTTCAGTGATTATTATATAGGTATTACCTATATGTATTGCAAATTTTCATTAAGTATTCGGTGATAAATCAGATATATTATTTTTCCGTAGATAGATATGTCAGTCTTGTGGTATTATAAACATTTTTGTGTTTCTTAAATTTATTCATATATAATTATTACCAATTCCACGACTACAATTGGGCATTACATATACAACTATATTTTATAATGCTTAGATATTTAGAGAAATGAAATGATTCACTGTTTTTACCATAATCATTTATCCATTTATTCGCATGATTCCCCAAGAAATATCTACGTATGTAAGTTATGTCAGATCAGCTGCACATAATTCACAACGATCATTGTACATGTATTACATTCTATATGATTACGCATTATTGACTTGATCAACATTGTCCGGCGCATGATATATTCCTTTATCCATAAGCAAATAGTCTAGTTTGACGTATATTGATATAAATTTTACGAATTTAGATAAGATATAATACTTCTTGTTCATCCTATCCGTGAAACAACCCAGAATGTATTCATTGAATATAAACAATATAAACATTTAGAAGCCATAAAGCATGGAATAGAAATGTTTCGCGATCTGTACTTGCATGAATGTATTTTCTGTACAGTTTGACGTAATATCTGTCTGATACCACATAGTCGTCATTTAAAATTGTATACATATTTGAGCTGTTTTATATTATTATCTCAAAAATTATTAGACTTAATAAAATATTGTGCTTAGCTTGTAACTGAGTAAGTATTCTGTAATTTTGTTTCCGCTAACGTAGGTTTTTAGTGTAATGTGCGTCTGTAAGTATCAGAAATATTTAATAAACATAAGCATCATGCATTCTTTCTTCTAAAAATAGTGTCAGGTTTTAAACTACATCTCTATTTAAGTTAGAAAAACTTGATCTCTGTGTTATATTCTATAATAACATCAAAGTAATGTGAAGCCTATAAATGATTTAATGCTGCACGAAATGAATGATCATGGATATTTCTTTTACTTTTAAGGTACATTTACCGCTTTGAAATTTAAAACCAACCAAGGAAATATACATACATCCTGCACACTTACACGCACTTTGGGATATATGAAACCTCTTTACTAGACACTTGGGTTATCAACAGGAATACACTACCTTCTCGATACTATTACTTTTCAAAAGTTAGAAAGTACTTGACAAATTTATACATGATTTGCAAAATCTTCAAACACATTACTCAACATGGCATGTATGTACATACATATGTACCACATACTTAGCGGGAGATATTTCGAGCATCATAGGATTTGCAATCGGCCAGCTAGCCGTGCGTATGACAGCAACCTTGAATTGCAAATTAGTATGCATTCCTGTCGTGTATAAATATGCCACAGTGGGTGAGCTCGCTTAACCGTCTCATGTGGATCATTTTTCTTATCGTTTAAATTAAATGCAAAATTGCATACGTACGTTGCTGGTATGAGTACGGGATTTACCATATTTACACATGATTTATTATTACCATCAGTGACAAACTGGTCAATTATTCTTGTAACATTGGCAGTCTCGTCTTTTTTTATTTTTTTAAATTTTAGAAAGTTCTTCACTGAAAATAGACCCAAGGAACTTCGGCTCGACAACCATCCTTTTGCTGTATTATCTTTTTCAGGATTTCTTCCTGTATTGTGCTTTGTAGTCACGAGCATATCGGCAAATTGCGTATGTAGTACGCCTTTCTACTTTATGTTATCATACGGTAACTTGGAACAGCAGACTTCTTCGCGGCGTCGTGGAATTGCGTTACCTCCTTCGCTGTATTGCTTTAGGGAGTGCTTCTCTCTCTTTTATGACCATTATCTTCAGAAGCAGAGCCCCGCATTCCTCCGGACGGGTCGTAATTCTCAGAGGTCGCGTGGTATCCGGGGTTGGGACTAGTAGCAACTGATCTTCTATTCATCCACGCATACTTTTGCCCTAGTTCACTCCAGCGTAGGCTTTTATTGAGGTTGTCTTCTCTCAGTCCGGGCAACTAAGCCAAGACCTCCTGCCTCCACTCCTTTCACCTGCCCCCTTTCGGTCAATATGCTTAGTAAGCTTATCATCGCTCTTCCCTCTGAGCTTTCCTATCTGCCACTTTGGAACGCGTCCGATGGGTACCACCACACGGGTAGGTTGTGCGTAAAAATACAGTAGAATTTCTGCAATCCCGACCTTACCATATTACCCTTAACATTGGTCGAGGCTTATATATTTTTTATTATATCTGTTATATATTTTTTCTTTTATAGCGATATCATTTTGCTAATATCTATGTTATTGTGTTGTAATGTGATACGGTTATAATAATTTGTTGAGTTAAATTCTGAAAACGTACAATATTTTGATTTAAATTATTAGAAATTTAGTAAGCTTGCTAATTGAAAAATTTATTAGTTGAGGTACTAATTCTACAAAACAAACTGAATCTTACACTTCGTTAACCTCTACAATATCTAGATGAATGTTTTAGTATTTACATATTTTTTTTAAATTTTAACTCCTGGGGAAATTAGCACAAACAGCGTTCCCTTTTTATTAAGCTATATCATTTGTATACAAATAAAAATAATGTATAAATGAATACCTAGTATATTGCTCTTCTTGTAAATGAAATATTATGATGTAACTATCCGTAAATTGTAGTTATACAAATTAATCTGTTCACATTGAATTACATTTGTTTGTAACTATCATTGACTAATGCATCAAATTTTACGGTAGCGTATATAAGGTTGCATAAGCTATAGGCGATTCAATGTGATTAATATATGTTTTTTATTTACAGGAGGCAGCGATTTTGAGCTACCTCACTACCATAGATCCTTATCATGCGGGCAGGCGACAGAATTAATTACAATGGCTGACGTGAACGAAGAAACTAGAGCGCAGCGTATCGCACGCTACAAGGAAGAGAGACGCAAACAGTACTCGATAAGGTATGAACGCCTTCTGGTTCAGAACAACCTGCAACTCGAGCAGCAGCAACAAAAGAGGACGGTTACGAAAGATGCGAATTCTAGCTGTGCTACCACAGAAGGACCTCGACTCAATCGCGCTTCAAGGTTTAGAGCAGCCGCCACCGCTGGACAGGACGCAATTAAAGAGGTACACAAGTTGAAAACACCATTAATTGTATATGTAATAACTATGAACGTACAGCTGTATTGCCTATCGTGTACTAGTTTTTATTAGTGATTCGTTAGTGGGTGTGCATACACTGTAGTTCAAATGTTTGATCATATCCATATATAAATTAATTACATTGGCTGTTCGACGTATGGTGCAACCAAGATGGAGTGGACTGTTAAGCGAAATTTTTAAAAATTACGCCTTGTACCTTGCCATAGACTCAACTGCAGCTACATATATAAAGTTTTTACAAACAGAAACAGGATAACTTGGATGAAATAGATGCGCGTTTATATACGCAAGAAAATATATTCTATCCAAATCAACCGAGTAATCTTTACTCAAACTATTAATACTTTACTTCAATTTTGTATATATCTCGAAATAACATAATTTCTTTGACGAAAGCAAAATCTATTCCTCTGAATAGCGATTTACATACATGAAGCAGTCACGCTTTTAACTTACAGTTGCGCGGCCAGTGGGTGAGTAGCCCAAAATTCTTTTCATATACCGCAATAGTAATTTTTTTAAATTTAGGTGCAAGTTTCTTAAAGATTACAATAATTATTGATAAAAGAAAATAATTACTGTAGCAACTATCATTATGTTGCCGAGATAATAACGTATATGACATTTAAAAAATGTAAGAAAATCTATTTCCAAAAATCTTCAAGTTCAGCTTCGATACAAATTTTCACTTTTTGATTTTTGTCTAGTACTTTTTCTAAATTATAACAGTAACTCAGTAACAAGGTGACAGTTGCTACTATAGTATCATTATAATTTCCTTTTATCACTTTCTTTTGTAATTTTTTTAAAATCTTGCATCAAAATTTCAAACAAAAAAATACCATTGGGATATATGGCCATTCATCCGTAATAAACGCGTTGGATACCTATTGCTCGTTAAGTAGCACTAGCGTTGTTGAAAGAATTCAACATATTGAAATAAAGATAAATGTAGCTTCAACTAAGATATGCTGCTGATATAGCAAAAGCGGTATTTTGGTCTTCAGAAGCCGATTTACTAAATTGAAAAAATTGGAAAAATCTATAGCTCATTTCCTTCTTGCGTGATTTTAAAATTGCATTCTAATCCAAATTGAAGATTGTCAAGTTAATATGCGTTATTAATGTACGAAATTTGATACTTAAATAAATAAATAGAAAACATTTCTTTGAATGTATACCAGGCCCATTTTAAAATAACAAGTGATAATTTCGGACAAACTCCGCCAAGAAACTGGACAACTTTTTCAATATTCGTTTCTTTGAACATTAATTACTTCAATAAAACGCTTTTGTATGTTCACAATACAAAATTAGAATTCTAAAATTTTATTCATCTTCTGTATCGGATGGAGGTAAGGCATTTGTATGTCGACCACCAAATTGGCAATTGATATGCAGTTTAACGGAAAATACACGTTTTATTGAATTCAACACCCTTTTTTTTGCGGAGATCAATTTAAGATACCTAAAAAATGATCTAAAACGTGCTATTTCTAGGTTATACTTTACGAGTGATTTGACATTTCCATGAAGATTTTCAGTTGGTAACGACGGCATCAAAATGTTAGAATTTTTGAATTTTCACCAATGATGAATGGAATTTCCTCAAGAATCACTGGCTAAAGTTAGCCCATGCGATTTCTTGCTATTCCGGAAGATTTACAAAGCCAGGAGAGAACCATGTTGTGCCAATCTTTAATAGGATTAATTTATTATACAATTTGTCGAAACCTCGTAAGTTAAAAATATGATCCTGGCAGTTAATTGCTAAATGTGTTATGAACTATCATCAAATTGCTAAGTGTATAGTGAACTATACACTTATGATTATTTGTAGTATCCACTTGACAAAACCGCTATATTAAAAAACCACACAAGTAGGAAATTTCGATTACAGTGATTTTGTCAAGTACGTATGGACTTGATGATTCTATAATAAAACAAGCTTAAACTGTGGTTACACTTATGGGTAATGGTATATGCAATAGTGTTTTCAATCGAGAAACTAGTGCACATTGAGTGCATTTCTATTTTTTTAACGCATATCTTAAAGAAAAGGCAAAAATACAATTAAGGCGTACTAGGTTTACGAATAGAGAACGCTGTAAATTATATTATTTCATTACACTGAAAATATTCTAGCGTCTCATCTCGTGCAATTCTACAGTCGCGGAGAGTGGTCAATTATATGGATATAATTATGATTTGTCTGTAAAAATATTATGGCGGGAGAAGTAATGTAATAGTAGTTTGAAATAAGTTTATTCTGGTACATATTTAACATACAACCAACAGAGAGCACATATTATGATACTTTACAAATTAATATGTTTGTGTAAAATATGTCATATTTCATTATACCTTCAGCAAGAATATTGATTCAAGATTTCTCGTTTTCCTTGGTATTACGACTTTTCTTAGTAATGTAAGAAGATTTTACTTATGTAGATGAACCGTTGAACGCCTGCAGTATGAAATGTTATTATTGCAATCGTGTAGCTTTGTTAGTTAGGTCATCCAATATAGTTGTTGTAACATTGTTGGAGTGCAAAATTTCAAAGTATTCAACGAGCCTGATTTCAGATCGCTGTACGTTGGATTTTACTCTATCCGTTTTGTACTTACTATTATATTTCTGAAATACTACATTAATTATTAATTAATTATTGCTAATATTGGATCTAAGAGGTTGTATCTTTGGTAGGTGCTATGTTTCGATTTATAAGTGGATCTGACAAATTTGATTTACATGCCATGAGCCTACGCATGCAATGTTACATTTAATTTAAATTATAAGAAAAAATATACGCACTATATTCACTGTTGGACGGTCAAACAAACTCAGTGATCGTGGAATATTTATACATGACACTACAGCATGTTAATTTGCAATTCAAGTGTTCTTTCATAAGTACACTCGACACGACTTAGTCTTCGAACGGTTTTATTAAGCGACCGTTTCTTCGATAATCGTAATGTTACGATACGAAAAATACGCTATTACCCTTATCGAAGAAACGGTCTCATTAAATGTGAAGGGGTGGAGTGACAAAGACAGCACACTGTCGCTTAATAAAACCGTTCGAAGACCAAGTCGTGTGGAGTGTACGTAGACCTACCTATTGCAAGCCCGATAACGTTCGTAATATCTCCGGCTATGTATATGGTAGAAATATGCTTATGGCTTTTCTACTTCTCATTTATTTACTTTCGTTATCAGTCAGGATAGAATTACTGTCGCTGATACAATAAACAAAGAAATCTCTATCTACGCTCGATATATTATTAGATGTAATCATTTTTTATTAAAACCTCACGCTATATTATGTTATCAAACATGCTAGGAAGCTATTAATATCTACACAAAATAAGAAAAGAACGTTCTACTCATTTAGGTCTCAACGAAAGCATTAGCCCTTATTTCACTTTACAATGATGATTAGTTTTAATAAACCCAATAAAATGTTAAAAAAAACGCGTCAAACTTGTAGTGGTACATTAGAATCCCTATTATTCGAACTACCATCATCTGGCTGAAAATGTATTTCATTAGTTTCATGTCAGAACCAATATTTTTTATTTCAATTCGAGTGAGTTTAGTTAAGTATAGGTGAGGTGAGTTTAGTTAACCCAAGTTTTGCCGTATGCCCGGGTGAACATAAACATTCTCCAAGGAATATTATGGAAGAGGAAAACTAAATGATTCTGAAAGAACAATATGACTGTTAACTAACTTTGTTATCTGTACCTGCTTTAGTTTTCTTGAAACAAAGGAAATAATTAGATTGAAAGAAGTTAGCATAACAATACAATAATGATAGCAATCAATAGGTTACAATGAAATCGAAAAGCGAATTTAAAGCTGACGTTGTGTTTACTGCACAACGTGTATATATGCATGTACAATTACCTATGTACGTAAAAGATGAATAGCCACTGAGTAACTACTATTTCTCTCGCGGATATTTATAGTGCCGTATTATATTTACAAAGTCACTTGTCTCATTGCACTGTTTCAAATATATCACCCAGATTTTTATAGTGTCCTCGCATTACCGTACATATAACATGACACTACTACAAGGTTAGAACATAGCAGTTTTCTAGATCAGGCCCATTTAAGGACTCGCCGTCTGTGTGGTCTGTACCAGTTAAGTATTGAGTTCATTGTATGGGTTTGAATGCATCGATTATGTACAATGCCTAGGGATACCTGCAGATACAATTATTGGTTAATGTTTTATAAGTTCACCTTTTTCATCTGTTGAGGACAATTACAATATATTACATATTAATTAGTTTTTTGAAGCTACTATTTTTATTACGTAATAACTGCTATCAAATTATTATCAAGCTCTTATCCAATTTATTACGACAGGTCCCAAAGTGTATGTCGCAGATTATGATAATAATAATAATGTTTAATGTCCAACGGAAAAATCTATTACAGGACACGTAAAAAATACATACATCTAATACACAAAAATGTACAAATATAAATATGTACAAAAACATACAGTAAATATGATTGGTTGACTGAGTTGTAAAAGATATCTTCGTAGTACACATCAGCAGCTCGACTCATGGTAGTTAGGGCGATCTCTGCAGCATGTTGGTTCTAGGAAAGGCCAAGGTAAAAGTGGGAGAGGAGCGGGCAGATATATGAGGAGCAAAAAAATTAATACAGTAGAATAAATCAATCTTTCTAAGTAAGCGCTCATATCTGGAATAGTTAGAATCAACATAGTTAATTTTCTTTGTATATGAAATAACGCAGCATTTGTTGACATTTAGCTTTAATTTAAAAATAGTGCTCCATTGTCCAATTACATTCAAGTTATTCTGTAAAAGCCTGATGAAACGTTATGAATTTTTAGAGAATGTCGAGTGCTGTTCAGCGTAGCACTTCGGTGCGATCAAGATAAATATCTATAGGCCGCAATGTATGGTACTCAGAAATTTGTAAATTTCTAGGATAGAAAAAGATGTACAATGGCGGAATTACACCATTGAAGGTGTTCTTTCATTCGATATCGGTTTTCATATACACGGCAATGGCTGCATTTTCGTCTTCAACTATACTATTATATACTAATTATTTGAGCAATATTAAAACCATCGAACTAACATCCAGGTATACCATCCAACCTCAGAATTTTCAGTATTTATGTTTTCAAGCTAATAGTCATTTTCTTTTATTATATTACATGACGGGAAACTCCCCGTGTCATATAATTGTGTATTTAGATTATGGATATCATATCTCTACCACAAGTAAAATGAAGTTACGCCCTAGAGATAAAAAATAATACACAAGCGATAACATTTTCCTAGGTTCTATTTATTTGCCCAAAGGAGAGTTAGCAGAAATAGCGACAAATATCATCTTCCGGTCAAAACGAGTTTATGTAAAAAAAGATTGACTTTTTTACCCCTCATTTGTCGCGTCTGTCAAAATTAAATGTTACCATCGTCAAAATTTTAAATATTCGAAGTTGTTTTTTTTTTAATAAATAAAAACTATAAACAAAGAAAGTACGTGTATATTTCTTTCTGTATAGATTTTATATGGCGGCATATGGGGCTTAAGAAATGTTGGTAGTTCTAAATCAATGACCAACGACTGTATCTTGTGTTACCTTTGAACCTCATTTCTGACGAAATTATCCGACTTTGCATAGAAATGCAACCTTTCGTTTTCACTGAAATCAAACAATTACTATGCAATTATTCAATTTTAATTAAATCTATGTCAGGCACTTAAGTATAAAACTTTTAATTCTGTAGCTAATAAAACTATAAGACTATTAAATTGTCATATAGTACATGTAGAAAACCTATCAGTTTAAATTGTGGGTATTGATATAATCATTTTGCCATTTTAATTTGAAACATACTCAATTTCTTAACTTAATGGGTAATTCTTGAGTTGAAAATGGTAAAAAAGAGCTCAAAACCATAAATAGAAAATATCTCGGAATTAACTTCCTTGTCGTAGATTTTGAGTTTGTTTATTGTTGTAATTTCATTATACCTATCTTATCTTGGTGTCTTTGTTTTTAGTAATAGCGCACGCTAAATTTCGACTTGCACTCAGTTCATGTACGATCAATTAATACTTACAACTATTGTGTTGTCTATCCTTATCAACGTATTAGCGCGTTGATAACATTTTGAAAATATTGTCTTCGATTTTATGCATACTGTGAATTGCATAGTTACGATCACCTTACCAGTATTTATTGACGGGATCATGAGGTGACTGGTTTGTCCTGAATCGCTTTCATCTTACTCTCTCTTTTTAGCTTTTGGTTTCTTTTTGGTTGCGCGGGCTATTGTTTTGTTTTATTCTTTTAGTATACAACTATACAATTTAAAGTGCTTATTGAGAAGGCAGTAATAGTAATTGGTGTTTGAAGCTGAGACAACATTTATTCTGAATTCTTGTTTTCATACCTTGGTCTGTTCTAATAATATGAACAGATAATAGAGAACTTATCTCCGGTATTATCGTAGCATAACATGTCTACTAAAAATATGTATTTGCTATTAACATGTAGATGTATTTCTTGAATTTACGGCAGTGTACAGAAACGTAAATATACGTGCACTGGTGTATACTGCAAACTTTCAGTAGCTGTGTTAAGCTATAAAGTCACTTTTGTGAGATAAAAACTATTGTAAAACGCAATGTTATATATAATTTGTAATGAACGAAATTATTTCCAGAGATAATTCAGAGTGATAATTAAAAGTTGTGCTATATTTACATTATCTATTAAAAGTTTTAAATTGATACATACATACGTTTGCTATTATGATAAATTTTGATGGAATTTTGTAAAAATCACGCGCGTAACAAATTAAAATTGCTAAATTAATAAAATGTTGTCGCAGTAACCTATGTGTGTGTATGTACAGTGGGATGCAAAGGTATCCGGACACGTCTAGATAGAGAAATACCATGCGCTCAATACTTTATTCCAAAAAGCCGCAGGGCAGCTTAGTACCTGCTGGGTGGGATCGTATTTTGTCACTCGTACAATAACGTTGTATTATATAAACGCATATAGGTAGACATATATGAATTAAAATGTTAGAATTTAGGACGGTTGTTCTATATCACGGATATTTTCCGAGTTGTCCGTTTTACTAAAAATTAATAAATATATGACTCCTTTATTGAATTGTAATCATTCAGCCTACTAAGAGGAATAGCATTTTTTGCAAATATACATACAAAAAAAAAGATAGTTGTCCTCCGATACAAAATAGTAATATATGTATGTTCACATTATACAACCCTGGCCAAATGTGTTAGACACCCTCATAAAACCCCATTATTATAAGTATTATTACACTTCCAAGAAAATGATCATCGAATTTATACTTAATTTACATATTTACTGCTTACTTTGGGACAATAGGTAGGCAGGCAGCAATGTTTCGATTTTAAATATTAGTGTATTGTTGACGCGATTGGAGAGAGGTATGTGTTCGGAGTTTATATCCAGGATATTTTGCGTTGGATACTTTCATTTTTATGGATTGAACTTAATTTAGTGAGACAATGCCAAAAGTTTGCGAATTAACCAAAGTAGA
The DNA here is from genome assembly GCA_023690525.1 of Holotrichia oblita. Lineage (NCBI taxonomy): Eukaryota > Metazoa > Arthropoda > Insecta > Coleoptera > Scarabaeidae > Holotrichia > Holotrichia oblita. The sequence continues at coordinate 95,225,379 of CM043015.1, forward strand.
ACGTGAGCAAACAGTCCTACTTAAGACACAAAGTAAGACTTTAATCGCTATAGCGAGAATAATGAAGTATTCGCGATGTGCGGTTCATACCACCCTGCAACGATATGAATAGTGGATCGTCAACAAATCGACCAAAAAGCGGGCGGAAACACCTTTCGAACCTATGAAAGCAAAGGGTGTCTAACACATTTGGCCAAGGTTGTATATCTTCACCAGGTGAAAAGCTATCAGGTGCCTTTTGTTATAAGATGCAGTAATGAAGCGTTCGCGAAAGAATACATTATCAACTTTTTTTATCTAGACTTTGGTGTACCTGATTATTTATGTTGCAAATTCATAAAATATTTTGTGAAGTTATAATTGAAAGTAAATTATTTAATTGTTTAATTCTGTTTAGTGAAAATAACTTTATTTATATTAACAATTTTTTTACATTAAGTTAGTGTTCATTCATGGTTCAATATATCAATGATTAATTCTGTTATAAATATTTTTAACAGGCATGTCTTGAAATTTTGATATTATTTGTCATTTACCATTCAAAGAGAAGATGACGATAAAGTTGTAATCGAAGATGTGAACTAGAATAAATTTAAGTTGTAATTAATAATAGGTAATAAAAGATAAATAAAACTTAATAAAAAATGTATATTAATTTTTATAGTAAAATACATACATTAAAAACAACAATAAGAATGTTTGTGTATAAAATAAATGATTAATGTTCAACAGAATACTACACTTTAATTCTAGAATAAGATGTATAGATTAATAGAGTTGTGTTTGTAGATTATCCAATCATAAGCACCTACAAACTTGACAAATACTCATAACATACATACATCTTTAATCTCTTCTTACGTTTTTCTTCATATAATATGTATATGTAGGTATTTGGGTTTTAGTAATACTAAGAAGTATTTAAATTAAATTTCTAATTAAATAAGTTACCTGTTGTTACCTGCGCTTGTATTAGGTGAATCATCTTCAGATGAAAAATGTTTTTAAAACTAGCTACGGTATTACTAAAATTATATTACTATACGGGCACATTTGGTTTTACACGTAATTCGTCAATACGCGTTTGTATATGTTTAAGATGTAGTTTTAATTACAGCAGCATGCTTATTATATGGAACTGGCTATTTTTGAGAAATTTTGTTTCGAATTTTGTGCTGATATGAGGGTTTTTATATTTTCAGTAAGCGATCGGCGAAAGCTCCAGATCGCTTTTATCATTTTAAACTATATTTATCTACTATTTATACTAATTATAATGTAAATGAAATATTTTTATTCTCAATATGTAATTGAGTTAAAAGGTGTTAATCTGTCAAAACACTTTTAGTAAGTTGTTCTCTATTTTACCTTACAACTAACCTAAAACTCATACAACAAAATCGTGTATAGAACCATAAATAAGAACACTTACTACATGTCAAAAATATAAATAAATATAAACACATTACTTATTATTAAACAGAATTGAATTATCTCTATATTACTACCTTTATGAAACCTTAAAAATTTAGTTTCCATTATAACTTCTATTACAGTAAGTTGAGTGATTTATTATTAACTAAAGGAGTAGTATATATATTTTAGATATTGACTAATTTTCGTTAAAACTAACAAGTCAAATAATAGTCGCGATATTCATCTCTATATTTATGTAATGCTACTATAAGGAATAATAATATCATCTACTTGACGCTACAAAAGCTTAAATATATATATATATATATATACATCCTACAGTAGTTCGGTCCTCCTCATGAAAACAAGCAATAGGTCATCCATCAGAAATAATAGATATATATTTAATTTCATTCATGTATATCACATATTTGTTCGCTCTAACCACAGATCAACCAAAAAAACGACAGTTAGAATTTCAAATTTATATACATATTGCTATATCTGGATCCTCCAACTAAACTGCCATACTTCGGTCATCTGGGCATATATTTTGCTAACGGAATCACAGCGTTGTGTCTTCCGATATATACGGATTTTACAAACTGCAGTGCATCACTAATCCGACAGTGTTGCCATATAGTAGCAAGTCATTTTTGGTGATTGTAAGCTATGTCTTGCGCAAGAGCTTTAAGGTATGTATTTTTTACATTATTTTTTTACATACAAAAAGCAGTAATATCTACTTAAAATTTACTTAATTGATCGTGATATTTAAATTTAAGATTAATCTACAACTATTTAAACTTCGTTAGGATTACAATTAATGGGATACAATTAAACTGTTATAAGAATTTTTGAAATTTGAATGGTATACTATATGTACATACATTAGGCGTAGTAAAAATATATTTCGATATCAAAAATTAAAAATAAACCGTATTTTTCTTAGTATGTGCTTTAAATCTTTTCATTTTATGTTCTTGAGAAATTCATACTATTTTCATATTTAACATAACATTATTAAACCAGTGTACTTAATAAGATTGACTACGTTACTGTACTATATAGTAAATTTTTAAGTGCATAAAAAAGGGCTGTACGTCTCAGGTTACTTTGGTTATTTAAAACTGTTCTATTTGCTATATTGCAGTCCATAAAACATTATATTGATTGCAGAAGGTTAACTTCTTTTCTTTTTCCACGCATATTACTATATTCTCATTTTCCGCCACTTTCTAAAAAATGTGTAGCAACTTTTGCTTTACCTGTTTTATTTAATGTACTTAAAAATTGCGGCTAAAACCGCTGATTATCTCAAAATTTGTATTTAAATTGTTTTGCAGACGACAAATGTATACAAATTTATAATTAATATAATAATCTTATCAAAGCTAAAATAACTGAACTACAATACTTAGCAAATATGTCATTCAAAGTAGGTAATAAAAATGAAAATACTATAACATAAATAGGAAAGTAAAGAACAACGATCTTGTTGTAACGAAAGCGTTATGTATGACTCCCAAACCATAATATAATAGCAAGCTCTACCAAACTTGATACGATAGCAGCATTTCACTAGTTGTAATACTGATCCTACCAACCAATTCCAAGTCAAAAACAAGTTAAAGTACTGTCACAGTTTATTTATTCAACGTGAAAAGTCTAACCCAATCCTATTGAATGTAAAAGGTCTCCGTTTGTACGATTAAATGAAAGTACATAATGAAAATACCCTAATTCGAGCAGTAGTTGCCTATATAGGGTGCCGTATCAAAAGTCCTGCCAATAAATGAAATATGGTATTTATAAACTACGCAAAAAAATAAAACACACAACATAAAAATATTACACTTAGCAGAAAAAAAGGAAAGAAGTTTAACCTTCTCGAATCGATAGAGATTTTTAAAGCTCGTAATAGATCAAACCTAACAGTTTTAAATGACCAAACTGACCTGATGTATACACCACTTTTCCTGTTTGTAAAAAATTTAATATATAAGAAATATGTCTTCATTATAACTTACTTTAGTTTTGAGAATGTCCTAACAAGATTGAAACTGCAGTCAATAAGAGGAAATAAATAAAATAATTTTATTTGATATGAAAATTAAGATGTATTTCGTTCATTTTGTAAACTCCTTCATTAGAATTTATTGCACATTTTCCAACTAATTACGATATTTGAAAATATTACATCTTTTTGTGATAGTGCTAAAAAATGCAAACAGAATGTCCTCGCATAAAACTTACTCCCTGTGCAGTAGATAAATTGGTTGGCATTTTAGATAAATTGAACATATTCACAGAAGGTATATTAATTTAGTAAATAAAAGTTTGATATGCATAAATATCAAAAATTCAATAATCTCCAGTATCTTAACAAAAATACCATGATAGTCTACATTAAAAAAAAAGAACCATCTTACGAAAAGAGGAAACAGTATCACATCTTTGGAATGTTCTTATTAATACGAGGGCGTATTTTTATGTTATCTATCTAGCCATGAAAAAAAGGACATAAGAAAACAAAAAAACATTTTTATACATAACTCCCTTCAACGTGTATTCCAACTTTTTTTCCAATTGCCCCATACCCTTAGAAAAAAAATGCTTCGGTAACCCCGCAAAATATTTGTCAAATTTTTGTTCGTTGAATTGTTCATCAGACGCAAAACGCTTTCCCTTAGATGCTTTTTTAAATTTTTGAATAGGAAGAAGTCTGACGGAGCTACGTCGGGGCTATGGTGGATGCCTTAACTCTATAAACCCACAGTCATTGATTATCTGCTGAACTTTGTTTACCTTATGAACCCGGCATTTGTCGTGCAACAACAAGTTTTTTTGTGGATAAGAATGCGAGCGGTTTTCCTCTAGAGCAGTTCTTACATTTTTTATTGTGCTTCCGTCGTAGGGCTCTCTACTTATGGTAGACCCTCTTGGCATATATTCAATAAGCAAGACTCCTTCAACATCCCAGAACACAGTTGCCATCAGTTTTTTTTTTCCAGAAAATTGTGTCTTGGCCTTTTTTGGTGGTGGAGAGACCTTATGAACCCTCGGCATGGGTTCTTGTTTAGTAGGAGGGTCCCAATGATGTACCCAAGTCTCATCCTCGGTGATAATTCGAGATAAAAATATTTTCTCCCTCTTCAACTTGGCCAAATTTTCTTGACAAACTTCTTTTCTGTACAGTTTTTGTTCAGCTGTAAGCAACTTGGGTATCCACCGTGCAGACACCTTCTTCATACCAAAATCGTCATGCAAAATTTTGAGGACACTTGCTTCGGATATACAGACTTCATTGGCACTGACAGAGATCTTTACACGCCAATCTTTCGGTACCAAATTTTCGACTTTTCGCACAATGTCTTCAGTTGGAGCTTCAACAGATCGTCTGGACTTTGGGTCATCATTGATTGACTCGCGGTCCCATCGAAATAGTTTAGACCAATATTTTACTTGAAAATAAGATGGTGCATCTTCCCCATACACAGCAACAATTCTTTCATGAATTGCTTTTGGACCATTGCCTTCTTTTGTCAGGAACTTGCTTATCAACATCCTTATACTGCGATGTTCAACCTTAGTTTCACTCATTTTATCAAGAAGTAGACCGTCTCAAATCTCTGTACACAGCACAAACTAAACACAACTTAGCACATGTACTTCTAACAGTGACAGCAATTTTTCAATAATTTGTTTGACATCGTCACTCTTTTATTTCATAGCTAGGCAGATAACAAAAATACGCCCTCGTATTATATTTTACTAACGTATTTTTTAATAAAACAAACTTATTATTCTTTAGGTCGATACAAAACGAGTCTAATTGGCCAAGCAGACCAATAACATTTTTACATCAAATGATGGTAAATGATGTATGTACATGCAATTAAATTCAACACTGTATTCATTACAATACAATAAGAGTCCCTAATGATTACCTAATTTGTATTTTATTTTTTTAGAATGAATCAACAGCGTTTTTGGTTCTAACCTGATTATTATTTACGTATTCCGTAAATTATTAATTTTTCCTATTTATAGCCTCTTTTTCAGTTTTGTTTCTCCAACTTCTAAAGAAACGGGTGCAGAAGTGGTTTTGCAACAGACCTCATGGTAAAAAACAAAAACTAAAAATAAAAGTTTTTGTTGGAAATCAATAAAAAAAGAATTTGTGAATTTAAATATTTTTATATAATTTATTCTATGTATGTTGTAGCTAAAATTGTCATATGTTCAAGGCGGTTTTATATTGTTTCAATATATAAACAAAAGTGTTTTAGTTTTAATTTGCAAACGGAATGCGCCATCAAAAGGCTATCCCTTTTTATTAGTCTAATTTTAATTTGTTTAATTGCATTTTAACATACTTTGCAAAAAACTTATAAAGCTATTACTTACAGAAATTAATATTCTGTATATTCAGTTTTTGTAACGGGAAAAACAATTTTCGCAATAAAAAAAAATTAAGTGTGCTCGAAATTGCGTAGAAGGCGACTGTAATAATAAAATATTCCCAATAATGTAAATATAGAAATTATTAATAAAATACTCCTTGAGCAAGAACAGTTTTTACTTATCCATAAATAAGCTATGCAACATGTTTTATTTTACAATGTACTATTCATGATGAAATAACGATATATTTCTACTTTCTCATTTCTTAAAACGATAAAACGAAATTCTAAAAAGATATAGTGATTCTATATTATTTTAATGTATGTATTTAGAAACGTATTTTTATTTTCATTATTTTATTTCCTTGATCTATCGATTTACTGAAGAACTTACATAAATTCTTGAATAGCCAAGACAATATAATAATTCTACATCATTCTATTCGAGCTAAATTCCATACACTGTTGTCAATTTTACGGAGGATTTATCTACTGCAAATGTTAAATTTAATATACGGAGGATTACCAATCTACTGCAAAGTAGAATCAAAATATACACCTCACAATATACGGGCTACCGTAGTGCCATCGGTGACTACGGCAAAGTCCGCAACTAAAATACTCGAACTACCTAAAAAACTGCTCTAAGTCACCCGTTTAAAATTTTACTGGGTGGTAGGAGGCTGCAAACCGATTACTTTTACATGGAAAGCGATAGGTCCTCCGTATATGGGCGACCTATTGCAGCCGGATGACCTATTGCATGCAAATTGTCTATCAGCGGAGGACCTAACTACTGCAGGATACATATATATATATATATATATATATATATATATACATCCTACAGTAGTTCGATCCTCTTCATGAAAACAAGCAATAGGTCATCCATCAGAAATAATAGATATATATTGAATTTCATTTATGTATATTACATATTTGTTCCTTCTAACCACAAATCAACCAAAAAAACCAAAGTTAGAATTTAAAATTTATATACATATTGCTATATCTGGATCCTCCAACTAAACTGCCATACTTCGGTCACCTGGGCATATATTTTGCTAACGGAATCACAGCGTTGTGTCTTCCGATATATACGGATTTTACAAACTGCAGTGCATCACTAATCCGACAGTGTTGCCATATAGTAGCAACTCATTTTTGGTGATTGTAAGCTATGTCTTGCGCAAGAGTTTTAAGGTATTTTTTTTCTATTATTTTTTTACATGCAGAAAGCAGTAATATTAAATTTACTTAATTGATCGTGATATTTAAAATTAAACTAAACTTCGTTAGGAAATTTTTACAATTAAACTGTTATAAGAAATTTTGAAATTTGAATGCTATACTATATGTATGTACATTAGGCTTAGTAAAAATATATTTCGATATCAAAAATTAAAAATAAACGGTATTTTTCTTAGTATGTGCTTTAAATCTTTTCATTTTATGTTTTTGAGAAATTGATATTATTTTCATATTTAACATAACATTAATAAACCAGTGTACTTGATATGATTGACTACGTTACTGTACTATATAGTAAATTTTTAAGTGCATAAAAAAGGGCTGTACGTATCAGGTTTTTTTTTAATGTGGTGGGTGCTTAGTTGCAGTGACTCCACGTACTTTGGTTATTTAAAACTGTTCTATTTGATATATTGCAGTCCATAAAACATTATATTGATTACAGAAGGTTAACTTCTTTCCTTTTTCCACGCATAATACTAAGTATATTATTATTACTATATTCTCATTTTCCGCCACTTTCTAAAAAATGTGTAGCAACTTTTGCTTTACCTGTTTTATTTAATCTACAAATGTACTTAAAAACTGGCCTAAAACCGCCGATTATCTCAAAATTTGTATTTAAATATTTTTGCAGACGCCAAATGTATACAAATTTATAATTAATATAATAATCTTAACAATGCTAAAATAACTGAACTACATACTTAGCAAAAATGTCATTCAAAGTAATAAAAATGAAAATATTATAACATAAATAGGAAAGCCAAGAACAACGATGTTGCTGTAACGAAAGCGTTATGTATGACTCCCAAACCATAATATAATAGCAAGCTCTACTAAATTTTATACGATAGCAGCATTTTACTACTTGGAATACTGATCGTACCAACCAATTCCATGTCAAAAACAAGTTAAAGTTCTGCCACAGTTTATTTATTCAACGTAAAAATTCTAACCTAATCCTAATGAATGTAAAAGGTCTCCGTTTGTACGATTTAATGAAAGTACATAATGAAAATACCCTAATTCGAGCAGTAGTTGCCTATATAGGGTGCCGTATCAAAAGTCCTGCCAATAAATGAGATATGGTATTTATAAACTACGGAAAAAAATAAAACACACAACATAAAAATATTACACTTAACAGAAAAAAGGAAAGAAGTTTAATCTTCTCGAATCGATAGAGATTTTTAAAGTCCGCAATAGATCAAATGCAAGTTTTAAATTACAAAACTGACCTGATGTACACACCACTTTTCCTATTTGTAAAAAAAATAATGTATGAGAAATATGTCTTCATTATAACTTCCTTTAGTTTTAAGAATGTCCTAACAAGATTGAAACTGCAGTCAATAAGAGTAAATAAATAAAATAATTTTATTTTATATGAAAATTAAGATGTATTTCGTTCATTTCGTAAGTTCATCATAAACTCCATCATTAGAATTTATTGCACATTTTCCAATTAATTACGATATTTGAAAATATTACATCGTTTTGTGATAGTGATATGAATGCAAACAGAATGTCCTCGCATAAAACTTACTCCCGGTGCAGTAGATAAATTGGTTGGCATTTTAGATAAATTGAACATATTCACAGAAGGTATATTAATTTAGTTTATAAAAATTTTGATATGCATAAATATCAAAAATTCAATAATCTCCAGTATCTTAACAAAAATACCATTATAGTCTACATTCTTTAAAAAAGAACCATCTTACGAAAAAAGGAAACAGTATCAGATCTTTGGAATATTCTTATTAATACGAGGGCGTATTTTTATGTTATCTACCTAGCCATGAAAAAAAGGACATAAGAAACCAAAAAAAAATTTTCTACATAACTCCCTTCAACACTAATACACTTATGTGTATTCCAATTTTTTTTCCAATTGCTCCATACCCTCAGAAAAAAATTGCTTAGGTAACCCCGCAAAATATTCTTCAACAGCTTCGTTGAGTTGTTCATCAAACGCAAAACGCTTGCCCCTGAGATGCTTTTTTAAATTTTTGAATAGGAAGAAGTCTAACGGAGCTAGGTCGGGGCTATGGTGGATGCCTTAACTCTATAAACCCACAGTCATTGATTATCTGCTGAACTTTGTTTACCTTATAAACCCGGCAATTGTCGTGCACCAACAAGGGCATGAGTTCTTGTTTAATAGGAGGGTCCCAATGATGTACCTAAGTCTCATCCTCGGTGATAATTCGAGATAAAAGTATTTTTTCCCTCTTCAACTCGACCAAATTTTCTTGAGAAACTTCTTTTCTGTACAGTTTTTGTTCAGATGTAAGAAATCTGGGTATCCACGGTGCAGACACCTTCTTCATACCCAAATCGTGATGCAAAATTTTGAGGACACTTGCTTCGGATATACAGACTTCATTGGCACTGACAGAGATCTTTACACGCCGATCTTTCGGTACCAAATAGTTTAGACCAATATTTTACTTGAAAATAAGATGATGCATCTTCCCCATACACAGCAACAATTCTTTTATGAATTGCTTTTGGACCATTGCCCTTTTTTGTCAGGAACTTGCTTATCAACATCCTTATACTGCGATGTTCAACCTTAGTTTCACTCATTTTATCAAGAAGTAGACCGTCTCAAATCCCTGTACACAGCACAAACTAAACACAACTTAGCACATGTACTTCTAACAGTGACAGCAATTTTTCAATAACTTGTTTGACACGTCACTCTTTTATTTCATAGCTAGGTAGATAGGTAACATAAGAATAACCTCTTTTTCAGTTTTGTTTCTCCAACTTCTAAATAAACGGGTGAAGAAGTGGTTTTGCAACAGACCTCATGGTAAAAAACAAAAACTAAGAATAAAAGTTTTTGTTGGAAATCAATAAAAAAAGAAATTGTGAATTTAAATATTTTTATATAATTTATTCTATGTATGTTGTAGCTAAAATTGTCATATGTTCAACGCGGTTTTATATTGTTTCAATATATAAAAAAAGTGTTTTAGTTTTAATTTGCCAATGGAATGCGCCATCAAAAGGCTATCCCTTTTTATTAGCCTAATTTTAATTTGTTTAATTGCATTTTAACATACTTTGCAAAAAACTTATAAAGCTGTTACTTACAGAAATTTATATTACGTATATTCAGTTTTTGTAACGGGAAAAACAATTTTCGCAATAAAAAAAAACTAAATGTGCTCGAAATTGATTAGCAGATGATTGTAATCATAAAATATTCCCAATAATGTAAATATAGAAATTATTAATAAAATACTCCTTGAGCAAGATCAGTTCTTACTTATCCATAAATAGCTATGCTACATGTTTTATTTTACAATGTGCTATTTATGATGAAATAACGATATTTCTACTTTCTCATTTTTAAAACGATATAACGAAATTCTAAGAAGATATAGTGATTCTATATTATTTTAATGTATGTATTTAGAAACGTATTTTTATTTTCATTGTTCTATTTTCTTGATCTATCGGTTTACTGAAGAACTTGCATAAATTCTTGAATAGCCAAGCTAATATAATAATTCTACATCATTCTATTAGTGCGTAAATTCCATACACTGTTGTCAATTTTACGGAGGACTTATCTGCTGCAAATGTTAAATTTAATATACGGAGGATTACCAATCTACTGCAAAGTAGAATCAAAATATACACCTCACAATATACGGGCTACCGTAGTGCCATCGGTGACTACGGCAAAGTACGCAACTAAAATACTCGAACTACCTAAAAAACTGCTCTAAGTCACCCGTTTAAAATTTTACTGGGTGGTAGGGGGCTACAAACCGATCACTTTTACATGGAAAGCGATAGGTCCTCCGTATATGGGCGACCTATTGCAGCCGGATGACCTATTGCATGCAAATTGTCTATCAGCGGAGGACCTAACTACTGCAGGATACATATATATATATATATACGTATACGCATTTGTATATTGCAATGTTATTGTAAGAGCGAAAAACTACGGTTACACTCAGCAGGTAGTAAGTGCCCTGCGGCTCTTTGGAATAAAGTATTGAGCGCAGGGTATTTCTCTATCTAGACGTGTCCGGATATCTTTGCACCTCACTGTACATACATATGTGCCATGATAGACTTTAGCTATGTTCGGTCTCTAGCGGTACAGCCAGCTTTCCTGTCAGTATATCGGTTTTATTCTCAAGCGAATTTGATACATACGCGCAGCATACTTTTCTTTATATTTAGTATTGTCGTTGAAAGGGGCAGGTAGGGATACAGAAGCAAGGGATGTTTGTAATTGGAGAATACGAAACGTATTAGAAAAGGACCGCTACAGAAACGCACTTCACCGTTCTTGTCTATTGATATGTTTCTTCGCATACATACTTTTATAAATACTACTAGGTGCACTCAAAGAAACAAGTCCTAGTTCTTTTTTCTTTGAGTGTACTCTTTTATGAAAATTACGTACAATTATAAACCTTTATTTTCGATAGGGTTTTGTATTTTGTTGTAAAGATTATTTTGAGTTAATATTAGTGTTTTTCCACTTCTGTTAGGTATACATTTTGTATCAATGAAAAATAAAAAAATAAAAAGATAAATTTGTCAATAATGTACCTTTAGGGATAATACATATTATAATAAATAGTTATTTTACGAAAAAGTGTATTAATATACGCGATAGATAATCGCTTAGGTACGTTAATACACGAGTTAGTTACAGTTTCCGTCGACCGTATTTTTTTTTAATAAAAGGAAGAAAATTTAATTGACGAAAACACAAAAGGGTAAACGGTAAATAAATATCTCCTTTAAAGGAATGATAAATCGCAAAGGTTTAAATTGGCGTATATTGATTAATAATTGAATTAGTATCTAATACTTATACGATATATTCCGTTGTAATCTAGAGGCTAGCATGGATGACGCAAAACTCTTGCGTATCAACAATTTAACTCATTTAAAAAGTAAGATGCATAAACACAATAGAATAAACCTAAAGTTGGTAAGTGCCCTTTATTGATATAAATAAGAGAAATATCAAAAATATAAACTGAAAGATTGGTAAGATAATATAGAAGGCAAATTGAAAATACGAAATTTTTACACTGAGTTCTAAAATTAAATCACATGCAAGAACGAATTTTGCAATTACGCACATAATACTTATAACTAAACTTAGCCAATTCGCTACCAGCGACTAACGCATGCAATTTTTCATTTAATTTAAATTACAAGAAAAAAATTTCGCACTGCGTTCCCCATTGGATAGTTAAGTGAGCTCACCGGCAGTTGCACCAATAACTTTATTACAGTTACTCAACCATTAGTACTAATGGATTGAAAAAGGATTTTTTTATTGCAATCAAACATACACAATATAATAAACTAACCTATCAAAACGTTATTTCAGCAATATCTCTCACATTTACCATCAGTAAATCTTACAGTTTATTTGTGTTTGTCTTTCTTTTCTTCATTTCATAAAAAAAGACGGTCGACGAAAACATTTTGTAACGAAATGGTGTATGTAACCGCTGTAACGTCACTTACACTTGTTCGTAAAATAACTATTCACTAGTATAATCAGCAAAGGTACATTAATGACCGATTTATGCAGTTTTTATTACTATATAATGTTTTATTTAACAGAAGTAGAAAAACGCTAATATTCATTCAAGATAATTTTTAAACGAAAATACAAAACCCTATCGAAAACAAAAGTCTATAACTATACGTAATTTTTATATAAGAACACCTAATAATAGCAGAATTTGTAAAAGTATGTACGCGAAGAAACATATCAATGGACAAGAACGGTGAGGTGCACTTCTATAGCACTCCTTTTCTAATATGTTTCGTATTCTTCTTCAATTACAAACGTCCCGTGCTTCTGCATCCTGTAAAATATTGAATATATAGACAAGTAGCCCGTACGTATGTATTAAATTCCGTTGAGAATAAACCCGATATACTGACAGGAGACCAGGCTGTACCGCAAGAGACCGGACATTACTAAAGTCTATATTGTAAAAGTATTATAAAGCCAGTGAAGTACACAATTGGAACTAACGCAATAATAATTCACGATCAGCTAATGCCCAGCAGGGCTAGCCGGTTAGAACTGGAAGGTATTAATAATTACTCTGATGCAACAGAATAAATATCAGTTATATAAATCTTCCCAGATCTGATGAACGGTTTTTTTAATTTAAATCATAACGGAATTTTAAAAACTTTAATAAAAAATCAACGCAAAGTTTGAAACAAGTGACATGAACTGTAGTTCTTATTTTAACTGTGAGGTCTTTGAACAAATCTCTTTCTGCTTGTTTAAAGCAACCTTTATTCAGATGAAGTCGTAAAGCTGCAAATGCATCCAAATTTGAATGATTACTATTTGTAACAAACCATTAGTTTGTTAACACTAAATAGATGTGCGATTTGTTAATTGAAAATTCTAGGTTTGTTTGAGAACCGGTTTTACGTTTTATATATGCTCAGTGGCATAGTAAGCTGTAACATAAGCTGTAGCATTGTAGACAATTTATTGGTTCGCTTAGTTTTGATTGCTGATTTGACGAACAGACATATTTTGCTGGAGATCAGTCAATATTGTTTCAGTTGTTGGTTGCAGTGCAAATCTTTAATAGTTAAGACTATTATATAATTTTTAATACGTAAACTAATTATAGTTCTTCTCTAAAAATGCGTGAGCAAGAATAGAAAAATACAAATGAGTTGTGAGCAGAAACAGGAAAGAACTTTGAATAACTTTACATACAAAATGGCATAGTAGTCTGATATATTCAAGGTACTCATATCATGGGATTTTATGAAATATTTCTGCACCGGTGATTTGTTTTGTACAGTCATATGCATGCATAACATATACCGTAGAATGGGGTGAATAGGATCACTTTCGGACTTTGAGACTGTGTAACTTTTTAACTAATAGGCATACAATTTTGGTGTACACATCAAAGCAACAGTTTACAACTGATCTATTGATTTGCAATGTCGATTTTTTTTTAAGACCAGTGGCGTGCCATAAATAATTTTTTTTATTCACTGAATAGGAATGGGGTGAATAGGATCAGCTATGCGTTTACAATGTTTAATCATATTCACCTTTCCTTGGGATGCATAGAATCATAGAATTTCGTTAAATATAACTTAAAAACATGTAGATCTCAATTTATTCAAATTAATATGAAGTATGAACGTTTATTATTATAAATACAAGGAAATACTATATATTTAACCACAATCTTATTTATATTTTTGTTTATTGTATTCTTGTAAATTTATTTTAAATCTGAAGAGTCCGCGTCCATATCTTTCGGGAGATTCTAGATTTGCTGCAATTTGTTGGAACGTAAAATCATACTCATCTCTTACATTGGGCAATGTATAAACATAACTAAAATAATCTCTGGTATCTTTTTCGCGTAAGAAATTGCCTTCGTATCGGTCTTTATTTACTTTTAAAACTTGTGCTATATAAAATCTACTGAAAGATCTAGGGTCATATTTATAGTTCGTGCGTGAGGTTGTGTCGATGCTTGAGCACGCGATTTTGACGTTAATGTCATTACAAATGTGTCAAAATCGCGTGCTCAAGCATCGACACGACCTCAAGCACAAACTATAAATAGGTATGACGCCTAGATGTACCTTCTCTTTTGTCATTAGTGGAATATGACCCCAACACCTGATTCCATTCACCCCAAGTATTGATCCGATTCACCCCATTAACCAAAAAAAATCATCAAATTGCAATTAAATTTTCAAATTATTTTTGCATGAAATTTGACAAAAACTGTTTTATGTGCCTTAACTAGTAACCTGTTGGAGTAACAAACACGAAGTACTTTGATTATATCTCACTAAATTTCGGAATTTCAAACAAAGTTTTGACACCCGCGAAGACAGCTACTAACAAAGTTTTTAGGTTATATATTGATTGTCAATACTAATAAACTGCAAGTGACGATGTATTACCAACTTTTTTCTTACTATGATATTCGGAGTCCATCGAGGTCAAATACAAAGGGTTTTATAGGTTATTTTGGCTTTGGCGATTTCTTTAGACAAACTCCGACTTTTTGATCCTATTCACCCCAGCGATCCTATTCACCCCATTCTACGGTACATCCGTAAATATAACGCATTGAATTATTTGAATTAATTTGCCACATTAATTTGTATTCATATCTCAAACCTATTACAGGTCATCCTGAACTATTAATCATAGTCGATAATACCAATATTATCCAATAGATAAATTCTGCAAAAATCCACAAAAAAAGACATCAGTTTTTATATTTAATTATCATTATCATATAGCTTACCTATATTAAACGTACATATTATGATACTTTGTATATGCACATAGTATAGTCCGTGATTCATAAAAAATTATCTGTAAATATACAGTATTATCTATTCAAATATATTGGAGCAATATCATATTATTTATGTTTATCTTTCAAATGAAGGAACAATAATTCCGATAAGGAGCATCAACAAACATTTTATCACGTTTTAACAGAAGCACTCCAGCTGACATATCCGTCCCGCTAAAACGCACCTTGGTTATTTAAAAATACTTGCTCATACGGTTGATATCCGTCCTAAAATATGCTTAGTATTTGAAAGCAAAATGGTTATTAGCTTGGTGATTTGCGGTATCGTTTTCATTTTGTACTTTTTATACTTTTTATATATCGAGGTAGTAATTACGATTTATTTAAGATTGGTATTTGTAATTATTAATATTATGGTAACTATCTGTTCTAGAAAGTTGCCACGGCAACGGTAGCTGGTGTCCCTCAAGATAGTGCAAACTCGAGTGGTAGCAAATATGAAAAGGACAAAAGCAGTAAACGTAAATCAAACCTTAATCGTTCTCTTACTTCAGAGGAAGTTCAACCGAACGATGCGCTTGGTAAGTTATTTTCTTTTTGTTTTTCTTTCTAAGACGTACAAAAGTGCAACTATTTCTTATTTCCTAATTAACCTTAATGTTGACATCGGTAATGAACAATGATATTTGTTTTTGACATAAATTATGTAGATTGTATTTATTCAATAAGCGAATTGATAAGAAACATTTAAGACAGGTAAATATAGACTCAAGTACATACATACATACGAAGAGATAAACAACAATACTATATAAAATTCCAATATTCGTTATTTGAAGCCCCCCACCTACTTGTTAAAATTGAACTAGCGCAGTGCATTAGTATTTCTTGAACTGTGTTACTGGCAAGTGTTAACCGAAAATGTTATCATTTTTTAATTTAGTTAAAAATGGCATTACTAAAAAAATAATTGCAGAAAAAGGTAAATTCTTGATAAACAATTATCATTTGGAAATTGTATTAGTTAACCTTCACAAATAATGAACTATGTTAGTATTACGGTATAATGTATATTTACGGAAAATTGTCTATTTATTTTAACCATAATAGTGCGATTAAGAAGTTTGTGTAATACACAGAACTACATAAGTTGTATTCAGAGAATATGATAGTATAAGAAATGTGTTTGCTTTTGTGGTGCTATATTAAATTGAATTCAGGAATGCGTGACGCCTATAGGTAGGTTGTTTGTAAAATGTAGTTACAGTTGAATCTAGATTTGCCTTGGTTTTCGGATAAGCTGGAGATCATAGAAGTTAGAATTTTTTGCTTCTGCACTTACCCACATACGGTGTAGTTCATTCCATATTGGCAGACGAAAAAAGGGTACTATGAGAGTTGTGACCTTGGGAAACTATAATGAAAGCGAGTGCGGAATAGGTAGGTGTGCTAAGATACCATGGAAAGCACTGTACATAGAAGGCATTTTTTTATGTGGATCGTATGGTGTGCAACTGCCTCGTTGAAAAATGATGTAGTACATCCAGTATGCATCAGTTGGACATTCTATTCCGAACACTTTGTATAGGAACTTACTTACATTGAAAGAAAATATGGTTAAATTAATTATATTTTCTTGTAAAAGTCAGATTTAGTTTTGCTTATAATTACCAAAGTTGGGTTAACATTTGACTTCTTATTTTAACCCAGTTTAATGTTGAAATAATCAAATAATACGTTTAATTTTGATATGTTGTTTTCCTCATTCAATGCTTTCGATTTTTTCATGTTAATTTCTGGCTATCAAAAACATTTACATTTTACATAATTATAGATGTGTTGAAAGGAAACTTTTCCCGTACACAGATAACGCCAATAATGCTAGAATCTATATGCTTAAAACTAAAAATATATAAAAAATTGGATAATTACAATTACAATACAGATGAAATCGGTTAAACAAGTCATAAAGATGTAGTTATACTTAATCTAAAAGGGTGTGACGTCTTTCTTGGTTCGGTCAATTGTGCCTTTGCTATTCATTTTATCGGAAAATGTTCTTTGTAAAAGCTATCTAGAGTGGAGCTCTCTACACCAGAAAAATGTCGCTTTATTTACATGCTGTTTAGTTCTGTCTATACGATGGGTTACTTTATTTTTTTTACGAACCAGCCAATATATTTATGAATTGTTAGATGTATTATAAGGTAAGTTTAATTGACTAAATATAAAACTTGAAGTATTACATTAATATCGTTCAATTCGTTTCTAGTAACTATTTGCATAGGTTACGTTCATTTTTTAAGTGTTCTATATAAATTCACTTTTTTTTTATTTTAGAATTGAATATTTCGAAATCTATAGGATTTTTGTGCAATTTATATTACATAAAATAATTCAAAATGTGACAATATACGGGATATTACTTTAAAATAAAAAGAAAATACCGTATAGTACATACGTACAAACAAAACTGAAAACAGCCCATTATATAACATAATTATTTGTCTGCTATAGAGGTCTTCATTTAGATCTCTTTTACTCAGAACATTTTTGGATACAATGAATAGGAAATCCACAAACAACCGGCCCCGTCCATCTAATTGTTAGTAAAACCTGAAGTCTGCACATTAGGTTTTTGCATGTCCTTCTTGTTGTAAAGGATGAGGTAACCTTCGCAAAAAATTACTCCTCCATTTTTTTATGAATTTCTTCTATTCTTATTTATGCCATAATATGCTGCAAATTATGTTAAAAAGAATCTGTTTTAATATCGGACAAATCGCGTATGCTTTGGAGAGGCTACAACTCGTTTTTCATTATTAATATGCGTAAGATGAAGCTAATATTGTGTTATTTCTCGAAAGCAGTCTGACACTAATCTAATTGACCGTATACTGTTCTTTGTTCTTCGGAAAGTTGCGCTCTTAAGTGAAAAATGCAATTCATATATAACTTAGTTATTTGTGTCTGGCGTATTCACCTGTTTCCAGTTCTTTGTTCGTACGATGTCTACTGTCATAGCAACCGTCGCGACGCTCACCCACCAAAAACCTAGACAAGCTAACGTCCGATATATGAATGAATATAATCTCTGTAAATGGGAGCTTTATAGACAAACTAAGTTGTTATTAGATCAGAGAAATATTATTCCGTGATTAGACAAAACTACTTTTGAGGTGATTTAAGTTCTTCTATTTTAACCAATATATTAGAATAAAAAGAATTTTATAATGTTAGTTGTTTACTTTTGAACAATTGCGGCAGAAGTTTTACAACAACCACGAACACGGTAGTAAACCAAAACGATTCGTACATGTGTAGAAAAAAATGTTTGTTGAATAGTTTTATGGAATGATTGGGGAAGAATTTTAAGTATTAGGATGGTTAATAAGATCGCAATAAAACTATGAGCAGTTTTTGCATTCCAAAAAAAACGCATAATTGATTATTGGTGGTGATTTTTGCATTTATCTTCACACGTGACTTCAATTAGTCAGTATAGTTCACATAATTTCGCAATACCTGCTACGTTCAGTTATCAGTCACGTCACTTTATGATGCTCTATTTAGCATTCATTTCCACATTTCGTTCTGAGATATCATCAGGTAATATTTTTAAATACGAATCGAATTTCTACATATGACGCTCGTGCAATTTCTTAGTGTTTTTACATAAAAATTGCTTGGATGTATTAATTTATAATGTCAAGACTAGGTAGCATAATAAACAAAATATTTTAAGGTTCTTCTTCTTGCATACAAGCACCTTCTTTACATCTTCGTTATGGAAATAATAGTGCATTAAATGATTAAATAAATAGAAAAGGGCTATTAGATAATTCGCTTAAAAGTTTTATTTCATTCTTTTTTTCCTCAAATTTTTCTACGTTTGAAAAGTTACAAGAAAGAATCTGTTTTCGTAGCTTGACAAACGTGATAGAATCGGCCAAACTTCAAAATGCAGTTATTTACATAAATACTTCGGCAGACCTCAACTTTATGCTAAGTTTGGTTATCTACATAGACATTTGGTTCTTTTAACAAACCTAGAACAAACAAGCATACTAATCTTACCAAAAAAATATTGTTCTCGTTCGTATATATAAATAAAACTTTTCAAATGAACGCGCTATATAATGAATCAGTAGATATTTCTAGGACGATCAGTAGCAAGTTACGTCATATCTTCTGCGCAGGATGGTCTCACAAGCTTTGGCGTTGAGTCTAATAGAATGGGTTAGTGGTCAACATATATTATTATCTAGGAAGAAATCATCCTGAAAGAATATGAAGAAACCTACGATAATAAATTTTTTTATAAACGAAGAGCATGATGGGTAGAATCTTTTCAGCATTCCATCCGATGTAACGCAGGAGGTGAAACAATAGTTCTGGTTTGTAAACAACTAACATCTAAATCAGTGAAGATATCCTAAAGTTTTCAATTTGCTAAATGATCACTCAAATAAAAATTTAAATAGAATCAAGATATTGTTATTACAATTACTTTAGGGTTTACCGGTAAAAAAATTTTGTCATTGTAATCGTTCCGTGTATCTTCAAATATTTAGCATATCACTTTCGTTGCTTATTATTTACTTATGCAAATTATAGTTCAAAACGAATACACTGAAAGTGTCATCGTTCTAATATTAGTAACCCCTTATATGTGTCCTCATCCGTTAAGGTCTATCGTCGGTGTAAACGATGTAGGTTAGTTCATCAAGAAAGTAATCACGAACCGCAAGTGGTTATTATTAACCAAGTTGTATACGGGAAAGTGTGTAGTAGTGAGTTGAAAATGATAAGCGACCTTGAGGCATATTGTTTGAATATTTAATACTGACATTGCTTATCTACCAAAATGGTATTGGAAAAGTAATTTATGATTAAACTTTCTTATAAAGCCCCTCTTGTGGCTTTTCGTATGATAATTGTGCACCGAAAGCATAAGGTTTTAATTTCAATTCACCATTCTTACAGCCATTCAGTTAGAAAAAACAATACAGTAATGTTGTAGGTTCATAAGTATTGTAAGTAATTTTGTATTGTGTTGTGCAAGATGTTTTATATAATTCATCACTATACAACTTATGGAGGTAATTACAATTCTTTTTTTAATTTATTGATGTCTTTAATTGGTCCAATTTAATCAATATATGGCGTGTCGATATAAATCTGCGCCATGGAATTTAATATTTAAAATTAAATTAATACAAATATCTCCTGTGATTATTTTAGATCCAAATCTAAAAGGATCTAGACTTAGACAAAATATTACCTACCGCCATTACTTGTTGCAAATAAATTATAAAACAACAATTACTTATCAAAAGGACACGCATTGGCTACCACTATTTGACATTAGTCTTATTTTCAACTAAATAGGGATTATTTTATAATTGAAGAGAACATATTGTTAAGAAAATGGTATAATGCAGGAAATGCTTTTATTATTTATTACGTTAGAGACAGTTTCTTGGTTTGTAATTTAATAGCTCACGATTAGGTAATAGTCTAATAAGAATAATAATAAGAATTTTTACCTTTAACAAATTTACACTTGTTTGAGTGCCAGTCATGTGGCAGTTATTAACGAGTGACAGAAAATGGGCAGAGAAAAGTTAACGGTTCCTTCACTTCAATCCGCTTCAATCGTTTTGATGTTGTCAAGAGCGCGAGACTTAACTCGGGAGTATTAACCATCGATTATTTGTTGTCTTTATAATTAATTCTGTGGTAAAGTGAATAAGACAACCACAATTCGTTTTCTTCGCTTCGTAATAGACAACCATCATCGGATAATAACCAATAGACGATTTATTTTTCATAATTATTTGTTGTGTATTGGCTTTCTCTAACGACTCATCATAGTTGTGAAGCACGGAACAAAAGAACACACCATGTGTTCAAACTTTGACACAATAACCATGAAACGTTATTGTTGAAATTCTATGACATTGACATTACAGCGCAAATATAGTAAAGGTTGAAAAACTGTTTGTCGGATTTTAAACGATTTGACTGCGTCTTACAATGGTCTGGATTGATGGAAAGCAAGATTCAAACGCTTCACTAGCAGTGGGTCATAGGTCTACTTATAACAACCAGAAGGAAAAACACGATCAGTTGTATAAGTATTCGAAAATAATTCAAAAATAACAACGAAACCAAACATTTCTTATACATGGAAAGCCGGTTGTACTAAGATAGGTCTATTTGAAAATAGTTTACTTGTTAAAGTTGCGGATAATTAATAAAGTAATATGAGTATAGGGCTCTAAACTAAAAACTGTATTCAACATTGTATCAACTGCAAAATAGAAGTCATCAAACATCAACTAGTGTTGATGTATTAGCGTAGCAGGTACCTACAAGATAACTGTAGAAAATAACAGATGCACTTGTATATTCAGAACTTCATAGAAATTGGTGCAAAAATAAATAGGCAGACGTAACTGTATCTAATCTGATGAATTTAGTTTCATATTGTTGCACACTACTGCAGCTTGTGTAGATCTGAAGAATGTGTACAAAAGGCTATCTAATCCGACTACTTAGAAGTCTATATTCGTGTTATAGTTTGAGAAATAACGAATATATCCCATACTTTCTATACGCACTGTATATTGGCATATCATTGAGCGAATGAATTAATACCTTGCTAGTTGGGGCTTAGACCAATAAGGAAAGAAGAAATCAGTGGTGCATATTTTGAAAAGCAGCAAGTGATTAATTGAATAGTTAAATATCGTTTTATGGTCCACCTAAATAATTATTGTACTCGTTACATCGAATTGTTACATTTTACATTTAATACATTTTCGCTATTGAAACATTACCGTATATATGCACGGTATGAAGGTACACTGTTTTTCTTTGTCCTTACTTCTTTGTTTTATTTCGTAGACGACGCGAAAAACAGACGCCGTCGAAGACGATTCTTCCCTCCAGACGTGCTTCAGCAGACCACATCGTATTCGTCGTGTTCTAACGAAGATCGACTCAAAAGTGATACTTCTTATACTGCCTATAGTTTCTCACCGTTGTCTTCTCCCATCACTGCCATATCACCTACTACAACTCGTACTTCCTCGAAGAGGTCCCAGTTAAGTATCCACATGGAAAATGCTCGCAGATCCGTTACGTCTCCTGCTATAGATTCCGGAAAAGTTACCAGGTCTCCGAGGAGCAGCGTTTCTTCCAGTCCGAAGGTAAGTTTTCTTTTTACTCTATTAATAGAAACCTTTCTTGAAGTTGTAAGTCAATATGAATTGTTTCTCAGTTCCTTAATTATTTTGTTAGTTGTGCTGGTCTCTACGTGTAAACTTGAAAGTTATAGACAAAGATATGACATTGACTTCATAAACATTCTTCTACAATTATTTTGCGACACATTTATTATGGCAAACTTCCAGTGTTTTGAATTCTTTATATGTATTTGCGATTCCTTTGTTCTTGGTGTGTTTATGTAAGAGTTTTGTCTCTTGTACATTCTTGTATGATATATTTAGTAATTCTTCTAATATGCATATTTTTTTACTGGATGTATACTAAATAGAATCTATACTCGTCCATAGAACAAAATGTCAAAATTTCCATTGAATTGAAATGCGTTTTACTGTGCATTTTCTCTTCAAACTTAATTTAATTACACCGTAATGGGTATGGTTATGTTATATTGACGAATAACTGCACACCGATATTTTAGCTGCAACTTATGTTTAAAATGACTTCCTGAATTTTTGATACAGTACTGCCACATTTCCTACAGACATTTATTTGCAAAATGTTGGTAATGTATTAGCTCTAAACATATTTTTACTAGTTTTTTAGTTTGCAAATCTTCGGCAGACTGCCCAAATGAATCCAGAAATCTCTGTAAGTCACGAAGTTCCACGTAAGCATCAAAACAGTAATGTTTAAATTATTCCGATGTTTGCAGGAAATCTCTTCTTTTATTTTCTATACCGTTAAAAATGCAATAGTGTAACAGACGAGGGACTACTACTGTACAAGAGTGTACCTACGAACCTTCTCAGATATGAAACACAATGGTTTTATATTGTATAGACCAAATTGTCGTAAATCTTTCATGAATTTACGCTAGAACGGAGCTTAAAAAACAATGTTTTTGATTGAAATGACCAATACATATTCTTCTATTTAAAATTTGTATTGCTTATACAATAGAACATCTGGAGTTGTTATGTTGCGTGTTCTGTTTAGATAACTTGTACAGCCGGCTACACATTAACTGAGGCAGCAATTGTGCGGTATGTATTTACATGGCCGGAACTTCTAAAACTGTTTGGTACTTTATAACCATTACTACATCCAGCCAAATACCGAACCTTTATTTGTTTCTGGGTGAAGAGAAATACATGTTTTATTTTATTTCTATTTTGGATGAATATCGGGGTGAATATTGTATTGCATTTTGTTCTAACGTTTCCTGATATCAATTGAATAATATTTTGTTACACATTCGAAAATTATCCGCAAAACTAATGCACTAATGATTTCTATTAAAGGCTCTAACACCTAAACCAGAAAATACGAAATCATCCATCAATTATTCTACGTCGCTAAGTAACGGAACTATTACAAATAAAGAAAATATTAAGAGGAAACATAACGAATCACTATGTAATAGGCTGTCGCCGACTAAAAAAGTGCCTCCTAATATTAGTAACGATAGAACCACCGAAAAATACGTCTGTAAAAACGAAAAACTACAAGAATTACTTGATCTCACTAAAGAAACCCTAGCGCGAGTAGAAAAGCTCACAAGTAAAAGTAAGCCACCGCTTAAGAAACCACCGGATCCAAGGCATAGACCAGGTAATAGAAATAAAAGTAGTTCGGAATCAGGAACGGATACAAAGGAAAAAATTAAGAAAGTTGACCATAAATCTCTAGTAATAGATGATAAGCCGCAAAATCACTCCATATTAAAAAAGAAGCCTGTAGAGGAACACGAATCTATTGTCTATCATCCAAGTCCGTCTCTTCCAGTGTCAATTCTTAAGAGAAAAGTATCTCAAGATGATTGCAAAACATCGACATCCTCAACGCACACACCTCCGGTTACCTTCTCGCCCAGTGTAGTTGAACCGTCATCAAATAGTAGAAAGCAAGGAATTCTTAAAAAACGACGAAGCTTAGATGAATCTCAAGTAATGAGACACAGAAGTTGTAGCCCTGACGTAGATAATAAATCAGATTCTCGTTCTATATTAAAAAATCAAAGACGATCTTCTCTAGAGGAAATCACTAGAAATAGATCCCCAGATCTTCAAATACAGGGTATATTGAAACGAAAGCCAACTAGAAACGACGATGAACCAGAGAATTCCTTAAATTCACCGCAAAGTATTTTAAAAAGACGATCAGGTGCAAACAGTGCCGGATCTACTTCGGGTAACCAGCATGTTTCAATCGCGACTGCAGTTATACTAGCGGCCGCCGGTGGAGCTGAAATGATATTAGAACCCAATGACCATGTTAAGCCGATATTGAAAAAGAAGAGTATTGAAGAACAATCTGGTAATGATATGCCTTGCGAAGCATTGAAACCAATTTTAAAGAAAAAATCAAGTACTGATACTGATGATACTGAAGATAAACCAAAACCTATATTAAAATCCTCCAAGGGATTGTCCGAACTATCAGATTCTGAGTCATTACGTTACAATTATAGGCACACTTATCAGCACAGTAATGATTCAAGTTCTGAATGTGAAATGAAACCCATTCTGAAGCAGAGTAATTCAACTGAAGAAACGTCTCGTCTACGACTGTCATTTCATACTGACGAAGACAGCAATGGTGATCTTGTTGGTACACGTATTCGCTCTAGGAGATCTGAACCAATTTGTACCGAACTGAGTAGCAACGCTAGTAAACTTGATCTTGAACCAGATCGAGAACTTCGCCGGCCAAGACCGATTTCAGTTTCAGAGTTAGTCATGAATTTCGAGAAAACTACAGTGCCATCTACCGGTGCAATTCCAAAGAAATCTAGTTTGAAGAGGAACGACAGAAGCAGGACGCAACCTGTGACATTTAACGAGATTGAAGCCAGGTATGTAATTATAAAATGTAATCTCCATGACATTAACATCATCGTGTCTGTTAGAATAGTGTAAGTAGCTTACAGTATTCAGTTAAACGCGAAAGCATTTGATGTTTTCAAAAAAATTCCGTAGCTTAAATACTATTTCTAAATGATTGTCTTGATCTGATATACTTATTTTTTCAATTGAACGAAATCATCATTATAACGTAAACTATTGTAAATTAGATGCTAGACATTATAAGGATGGTATGCATATATGAATACTTTTAATTTGGTGTTTAGCCTAGATGTATAAGAATATAGTGGGCTAGTTCTTTATAGAAGTAGAGAAAGGAGGAGTTCAGTTAGCTGCCGATAATGGTGATTTGTGTTACACAACTATATGGCACTCTGTTTCTATCTATTGAAAAATTATATTATACACTTTTGGATAAATATCATAGCACCGTTTTTACTTCAAAGTTCTTATGTAATATCACAGTTTCAGGCACTAGTCTCTATATATGAAAAATCATTGTAAAACCGTAATTTGCTTTCTACGAGCTGTTTTTGTAGTTAACTAATAAATTCAATGGAGGTTCGGTATTACCACCTAGTATGTTTGGTTGCATATGTGACAGCATCAGGGTTACATAATTACTTGGTAGTACTGAAATTATCAAACGAATTGTACTTGTTGATTGCATGTATACTGACTCTTAGTAGCGTAAAAAATTTACAAATTATTAAAATAGGTGATATGGTTTCGAACATTAGCATTATACGGTAAGCAACAAACTTTAGAATCCTTAGAACTTTAGGATTCATTGCAGTTCTAGCAGTGGAAAAGTATGCGTTTAATCAGTTATCAGTTACTACACATATCTACATTAGTGGCATCGCTGCAATATGCTGCTCTTGATTTAACGCTGTGCGGTTTGTGACATTCATCCTTTCTCTAGCACTCCAATTAAAGGTTTAAGTTTACTGTACATATACATATGTATTTCAGGTTAATGCTTCTGTTACTTTGTATAAATGTCACTTCTTTTCTTTATCTTGAACAGGACAATTGCAAATGTAGGTTTATTCAACTTTGTCTTAAATATGATTTTGTACAGAATTCAAAATAAATTGGATATAACTACGGATAGCATGAGTTTAACATCATTCCAGGTTTTTCACTTATCTCTGATAGGATAGATGGCGTCCATTACCAATCGATCCCAAAGTGGCACCTTAAGCTTTTCATTTGTTCTACCTTTCGTTTATCTATTGTGGTATGATTTCTAACTTGCTCTGAAATACTGGTATTTTTCATTGATGTGCTAGATTATCTTAAGATTAAACGGTTTGGCTCTTCATTAGATCTTTACGTTTCGCAAGTTTTTTTTCATTCCGTAATTAATACCGTGCGGTCAGCAGATGGGAGTTCTGTGAATTTTACTACTTCCAGCTGCCACTATCGTTGATACACTCGTTACATTTTTCTTGTTATGTTCTCGTCTTGTTGATTTCTCCATTTTGGGTGCTGCTGTTGTCGACTTTCTCATATATTGCTTTTAGTGTGGCTATTTATATCCATATATTCCTTTGGTTTTAATAACTTTACGTTTTCTTCGTTATTTGGTGGGCCTAATGAGTATCGTCCTTCTGAAATGTGTAAACTAATAACAGCAATTTGTCTACATTCAAATAATCCCAAAATTTCACTCAACTTTTATTCGTCTCTAAAAATTTTTATATCTATAGTTTTGGTAAAAATATCCACTAGTATTTTGTGTGAATGTCCACTTAAAATGCTTTTTTAAGACTTTCGAAATATTTCGAACACCTCAAATGGTAGCATGTACAGTGAGGTGCAAAGATATCCGGACACGTCTAGATAGAGAAATACCCTGCGCTCAATACTTTATTCCGAAGAGTCGCAGGGCACTTACTACCTGCTGAGTGTAACCGTAGTTTTTCGCTCTTACAATAACATTGCAATATACAAATGCGTATACGTATATACACATCGGATATAGCATAAATTAAAATATAGGAATTTAAGCTTTTGTAGCGTCAAGTAGATGATATTATTATTCCTTATAGTAGCATTACATAAATATAGAGATGAATATCGCGACTATTATTTGACTTGTTAGTTTTAACGAAAATTAGTCAATATCTAAAATATACATACTACTCCTTTAGTTAATAATAAATCACTCAACTTACTGTAATAGAAGTTATAATGGAAACTAAATTTTTAAGGTTTCATAAAGGTAGTAATATAGAGATAATTCAATTCTGTTTAATAATAAGTAATGTCTTTATATTTATTTATATTTTTGACATGTAGTAAGTGTTCTTATTTATGGTTCTATATACGATTTTGTTGTATGAGTTTTAGGTTAGTTGTAAGGTAAAATAGAAAACAACTTACTAAACGTGTTTTGACAGATTAACACCTTTTAACTCAATTACATATTGAGAATAAAAATATTTCATTTACATTATAATTAGTATAAATAGTAGATAAATATAGTTTAAAATGATAAAAGCGATCTGGAGCTTTCGCCGATCGCTTACTGAAAATATAAAAACCCTCATATCAGCACAAAATTCGAAACAAAATTTCTCAAAAATAGCCAGTTCCATATAATAAGCATGCTGCTGTAATTAAAACTACATCTTAAACATATACAAACGCGTATTGACGAATTACGTGTAAAACCAAATGTGCCCGTATAGTAATATAATTTTAGTAATACCGTACCTAGTTTTAAAAACATTTTTCATCTGATACAAGCGCAGGTAACAACAGGTAACTTATTTAATTAGAAATTTCATTTAAATACTTCTTAGTATTACTAAAACCCAAATACCTACATATACATATTATATGAAGAAAAACGTAAGAAGAGATTAAAGTCAAGTTTGTAGGTGCTTATGATTGGATAATCTACAAACACAACTCTATTAATCTATACATCTTATTCTAGAATTAAAGTGTAGTATTCTGTTGAACATTAATTATTTATTTTATACACAAACATTCTTATTGTTGTTTTTAATGTATGTATTTTACTATAAAAATTAATATACATTTTTTATTAAGTTTTATTTATCTTTTATTACCTATTATTAATTACAACTTAAATTTATTCTAGTTCACATCTTCGATTACAACTTTATCGTCATCTTCTCTTTGAATGGTAAATGACAAATAATATCAAAATTTCAAGACATGCCTGTTAAAAATATTTATAACCGAATTAATCATTGATATATTGAACCATGAATAAACACTAACTTAATGTAAAAAAATTGTTAATATAAATAAAGTTATTTTCACTAAACAGAATAAAACAATTAAATAATTTACTTTCAATTATAACTTCACAAAATATTTTATGAATTTGCAACATAAATAATCAGGTACACCAAAGTCTAGATAAAAAAGTTGATAATGTATTCTTTCGCGAACGCTTCATTACTGCATCTTATAACAAAAGGCACCTGATAGCTTTTCACCTGGTGAAGATATATAATGTGAACATACATATATTACTATTTTGTATCGGAGGACAACAATCTTTTTTTTTGTATGTATATTTGCAAAAAATGCTATTCCTCTTAGTAGGTTGAATGATTACAATTCAATAAAGGAGTCATATACTTATTAATTTTTAGTAAAACGGACAACTCGGAAAATATCCGTGATATAGAACAACCGTCCTAAATTCTAACATTTTAATTCATATAATATGTCTACATATATGCGTTTATATAATACAACGTTATTGTACGAGTGACAAAATACGATCCCACCCAGCAGGTACTAAGCTGCCCTGCGGCTCTTTGGAATAAAGTATTGAGCGCAGGGTATTTCTCTATCTAGACGTGTCCGGATACCTTTGCACCCCACTGTACTATAAAAGACAGATGTATTGAATCGAAAAGCCATAAAATTTCCTCGGAACTATTTCAGGTAGCGAAATATAAACAGACAAACATCTTGGTCAACTGTAAAGTGCCAGCGGCTGTATGCTGTAAAATATTTTAGACATGAGTATAAAGACATTAGGTAGTAATATCTTCCGCAATAGCATGCACTGTAAATACACCTACAAATAGCATTATCATTGTGTCCGCTGTAATATTTATCAATATATGTGTTAGTCGTCGTATACACATAATTTGCAATATATAAAATACTAATCGATCCTTAATTATACTAATAGATGGATATTTACTTCTTAGAAAAAGTTTCGAATGTAGTTACGGATTTGCTAACACAAATAAGGAAATACTTTTATTTTACAATGATTGTATTATTATATTGTATGCATAAATTCGTTTATCTGATCGATTTATAGATTAATAGGGTGATTGCAAATGATTATATATGTGGCTATAGAAAATGATGATCCTTTCGAAGTATTAATGTCTTAACGCATTATCATCTTCAACATTTTCGTGAAATATTATGTTAAGTAGATTTACCTTTATTGTTAACTGTTGGAAAATTAAAAAGAAATTAAAACTTCCGCTTTTGATGAAACATATATACTATATATGTAAAAAAATGTGGTCTCAACACGACTGGATAACTCCTGAAATAGTACAATTGAAAAACAATTTAATGTTTTTACGAAACATTAGTACGAGATATCCTAATTTTAAACCTGATTTTTTAAGGTATGAGAAATACTACAAACTAGTCTTAAGTATCAATAAGAAAAACAATAATGATAATTATATCATGTCCAGTTCAAATATGTCTAAAGCTATTTGGAATGTTATTAAACGTAACTTTCCTACTCCTGTACATGATAGGAAGTTACCTGTGAATTACAATCTACGTGACCTATGTAATGTTTTTAACGAGAAATTTACCCCATCCTTCACGCCGGAAAAATGTTCCGCCAAAGTGGGAGATGCTATGCGTACTTCCAATGGTTTCTTTGTAGCTCCTGTGACTGAACATGATGTTTTTAGAGCAATAAGTAAGTTATCTAATTCAACAAGCGTTGGAAATGATCTCATACCATCTTTTATAGTCAAAAAGTTTGCATCTCTAATTTTATCACCTTTAGCATACTTAATAAATTTTTCTTTTAATCAAGGAATATTTCCCACAATGTTGAAGATAGCCAATATTACACCTATATATAAGAAAGGAGACTCTAACTGCTTGGACAACTATCGCCCTATTAGCGTATTGTCGGTATTTTCGAAGGTATATGAATCACTAATGAATGAACTATTACTAACCTATTTTAACAAGTACAAATTATTGTCTACTTATCAGCATGGATTTCTTCCTAATCGTTCAACTAATACAGCATTATTTAAGTTTATTAATCAAGTCTCTTCTAATGTTGACTCTAATAATCCTTGTATAGGGATGTTTGTTGATTTGTCAAAAGCTTTTGACAACGTGAATTACAAGCTGTTGCTCCATAAGTTGACCAATTACGGAATTAGAGGGACTGCCTTGCGCTGGTTTGAAAGTTATCTTGAAAATCGCAAGCAGAAGGTTGTAATAAATGAATACTCGTCTGACGTACTACCTGTCTTTAAAGGAATACCACAAGGATCCGTTTTAGGGCCTACTCTATTCTTGATTTTCATCAATGATCTCCTTCATATTTAGACCCAGTAGCAAACGTGATGCTCTACGCAGACGACATTAACTTAAGTATTAGCGCTCCTGATCTTCATACTCTCTTTGAGATTACCAATTCTGTCCACCGACAGTTATGTGAATGGCTATTTAACAACAATCTGGTTCTTAATAACGATAAAACCAAGTGTATTTTATTCCGTAATAATCAAAAGTACAACATCAAACATTTTAATCTAAATAGTCATTTAATCGAATTGAGTCAATCCTCGAAATTACTAGGTGTTTCCATCGATGAAGACCTCAAATGGCATTCTCATGTGGATAGTTTATGCAAAGAATTATCTAAAGTATGTTATGCCCTCTATAACTTAAAACGTTCATGTAGCACACACGTTCTTAAAACATATTACTTTTCAAATTTTTACTCTAGGATGACCTATGGAATAATACACTGGGGCTCTGGTTTTGGCACAGATCGAATTCTGTTGCTGCAAAAGCGAGCTATACGGACTATATTCGGCTTAGCATACCGAGAATCATGTAAAAATGCTTTTAAATCCAATAATATATTAACATTTTACGATGCTTACATTTTGGAAGTACTTTGTTTTGTTTTTAAGAATAAGCCAGAATTCTCGATTGATATTTCTCATGAATACAACACGAGACAAATAAACTATTTATTACCTCCGATACACAAAACTTCATTATTCCAAAGAAATTTAACATTTTTAGGATGTAAGTTATTTAATAAGTTACCGAATAATATAAAATTGTGTAGTAACCTAAGAAGTTTCAAAAACAATTGTAAAAAGCATCTTCTTACATTAACTTGTTACAGTATTAACGACTACCTGTTATTGTAAAATATTGTAATTATTTTGACGTTGTTTTTTATGGTTCCCCATAGTTCGAAATAAAGAGTATTATTATTATTATTATTATAGCCACAATCGCTAAATAAATAGTCACAAAGGTAGCGGCTGAGTCTACAGTTTCATCAAAAGCGGAAGTTTTAATTTTCCAAGTATTTAACGTAATTGTCACCGACAAATAATGTGTGTTGAGATGTCCTCTAGGCAGACAAACTGAAAAATTGAGAAAAAGTTCCATTATTTTCGTAAATTTTAAGTTTGAGTGAGCGTAATTAGTGAACTTCGAAAAAAACAAAAAAAAACACTATGTCGAAAACTGGCGCCTTTTGGATAAGGGAAATTGGGCTGTATGTATTGCAAATGATCTTTACTAACACACTGTAAAGTATAACGGTTTCATTACCAGTCACCCTGTATACTGATTTGCAGTAAATCTTTACCGTTTATTACTGTTCTAAGTTTAAGTACAACATTCAAAAAACAATAGATAGAAAATGTCTTTTTGAATTATGAACAGGGCCGACTACCGTTTGACAGTTGCCACAATTAAATTTTTTCAGAATATAATGTTTTTATAATTTATTTAAACCGTATTTTAAAATTGAGCTTCATACACACATGTGTAGACGTATTTTGCATGCTCATAGCAAATTTCAATAATTAAATCTAAAAATTAATTGAATAATCTCTATTTCCCTATCCAGGTAAACGTTGTGAAGTTAATATCGAATATTAATGGATTAAATTGTATATAATAATATAAAATATGTATATATAAAATAATATACAATATTTGTAGAAATATGTGTATGAAACCCAATTTTCAAATTATATTGAAATAAAATCAAGCAAACAATATATAGAATTATGTAGATATGGCACCGCTGTAAAATAATCAGCTGGTAAACGACCCTCTTAAGTATTGCAAACTACTTCATCATGTATTTTGTTGTCGTAGATAAATAATCATTTTTCAGATAAAATTGTTTCTATTGTTTTTTCATAGTATTTTATTTGACTTCGTCCCTTTTCACGAACTATAGCGAATTACTTTATATGATATAATGATACTATATACCTACGTATTGTATGTATATCAGGAAATATGGATTGACTTATTAAATAAAAATTAATTTAATTATTAATAATTAGTAATAATTAATTTTAAATATGTATACTAATTGTGCAAATGCAAGAGGGTTGTAAGTGATACGTTAAGACTTAAAAGTATATATATTTAAATATATGTATGCAGATATAAACTGTAGCGTATTTTATACATAAATATGCAAAGCCGTATACCTGAGACATACAGTTTACCAAACAAATAGTAAATCAGAGATTAAATCGCTATCGGCACCCCGCAAAATAGGTGATTCAATTCTTATGTCAGCTATGGTACCTATATACTAAGCGATGATGATATCTTAATAATTGTAATGCGGTTTTAAATGTAAATAATTAAGGATACTCCGAAAACATTTAATTGCGAGTTGCTAAAATAGTCATGCAATGACAAGGGGTACTTACTACAATATTGACGTGTAATACATATATAACGAGAAACCTGGAGATAATTGCTTATGCAATAATTTATCTGACTGTATGAATGGACCATTTTATATAGTAGAAGAATTTAATTCCACTACATTTTTTTCTGTGGTTTGTCTTCTTCATTTTTATTTTGCTTTCCATTAATGAGTTTGTTGTTAGTTTTGACACTTCTGAAGAAAAACAACTTTTCGGTTAACGCTGTATACACGCCATCACTCAAGCAATTCGAAACCTACGTATGTGGAGCACTCTGCTAATTTTAAACCGATATTTCCGCAAACTATTTATATCATCGTTTTCGAACTTCAAACAAAACAATGATATATTTTGTTTTACGAGTAACCTCGCTGATATTTAAGCGTGAAACTTATAATATACTAATTTATACGCGTAAAGGCACGTTTATGAAACATAAAAACGTACGCACAACGTAGACCGTCGGTTCCCAATATTTTAGTTGCCAAATATATGCACTAAATTTAGGTTTGCACTCGCTCCATTTTGACAGTAACCATTTAACATCTGCAACGACCACCAGTTCTGTTATAACGCATTACAATAAGGTATTAAAACTTCCGTATTCTTTTAGTTTGGCCTCGTCGTGTGTGATTGTGTGCTTTGAAGACATTTTTTAACCTATTTTATCCGTCATCACAAAAGATATTACACATTTGTAGTTTTATTAATATAATATTACATCTTCAATGTGACCTTAATCCGAATTTTCATTTCCTATACACACGTAGTTACCCATATGTAAAAATACTTCGTTAGTTGAAAATTCCTCTCCAATAGACCGATTAACTTAACAATATCGTAGATGTTCATTAACCCCATCTGCATTCTTTTTGCATGCGTATTATTGCTTCCGTACGTCACAAATTTAGTAACTACGTACTTTCTGCTTTAGTTTAAGCTTTGTTCAGAATCCGTCCGACGACTTCATAAAGACGTCTTTGTCTTCGAATGTTACTCGTAAAATAGAAAGCAGTGCTCAGTCTCTTTTTGATCTCACCACTTCTTCTTCTCTGGATAATGATAGCCGGGCCAGTCTTCTGACAACGTCGATCACCAACATTAGCATCGATAGCGGAGTCGGAAAGATGTCTTCGGATTCTGCCTTTCAATCTCTCGGTGACGGACTAGAACTTGAAGATGAGGAAACACCGCCTCCTTCCATGCCTTTGTCGCCTACAAAATTAGACGCAACAAGATTACAGATGAAGGCCATCGTTGAAGAAGCAAAGAAGACAAGATTGGGAAAAGGTAAACATAAATATATGCTTCATACATACATTAGAAATTAATTTGTAGTTTTAGTGATACTAATAATTTAATATAGGTAATGTGTATTGAAATTAAAAATGCGATAGTAAAAAATAGAAAATGAAATCGTTAAGGATAAATACCACCATCGATTGTACAATTAAGTAATTAAAACAGTAAAAGTTGCTGTTATGAAATTTTATTTTTTGTTTATTTTCGGGTCACCTTCTGCTGATTTTTCTTTTTAAAATTTTTACCTCATCTGATCACCAGTTGTACTAAATTGTTCAATGTTTTGCGAAAATTCTTATTTTTGAATAAATTTGTCAACAAATTCTACAAAATTCGAAACCCCATCAGTCAGTGTAGACATCAACAGTTCACAGTAGGGTTATTTTGTTTCTGTCGTACCTGTTATTTACAGCCATTAACTTGTAATTTTCTAATTATATACTAAATTGTTCTCACATTGTATATATATTACATCTTTTTCCTGGTATTGTAGGTAGTAGTGGCATCGAAAAGTACAGAAACCGTCAGAGCGCAAATTCTTCAACAAAAACAAGCACGCAGAGGTATTCCACACAACCTATTACATTCGATGAAGTACAGGAAGCAGCAAAATTAAGCAAAGATACTGAGTCAGGTATGTATCGCTATTTTTTAAATTTTAAAGTGTACTGTATAAAATGATTAAATTAGTATTACTAGTAGCAATATTTTTATAATTAAAATGTACCTCTTATGTTTGTATGTTTTGTTTCAACCAATCTTCTTTTTTATTTTTATTTTCTGGGGATTCTTCCGTAAATCATAGTATTATGTTTGCGGTATTATTTTAATATAAAAAAGAAGGTTAGATTATTTTCCACTTTTAAGTTTTTACCAATTTTCTATTTGCGGTTTTCTTTTTCGCTTTTCCGCGCTACCCTAGAAAAAGATGAGGCAGATCCGTCCAAGTTAAGCCTTTCTGAAAGAATCAAGATGTTCAATACAAACGTGAGCGACACCAATTTACTCAAACGAGACGTTCCAAAGCGTAGACAAACTCGCTTCCAAACGCAACCGGTAACCTCGGAGGAAGTCAAATCAGCCAGATGTGTTTCCCCAGATAATAAGGCTTTAGGTGTGCTTACTTAGCTTTACTTTTAGAATAATCATTTTGTCTAAATTAGATCTGCAATTAATTTTTTTTTATAGATCATGACTATCCATCGTTCGCGGAAAGAAAAGGGATCCTTAAATCCAAGTTGGAATCATGTGGTGTGTTCAACCATCCGTACGAGCAGCATCCTCGGTCTGCATTAAAACATTCGGGATCTCTCAAGATGTCTAGGGATAGGTTAAGCCCGAAACCAATTTTGAAGCCGGAATCTACTGATTTTACTTACGATGAAGGTATTTCATCGAACGATTCAAGTTCTGATTCTGAAAGTGGTTTAAAAAAGACGAAATATATCGCGGCTGATGACGAAATTTCTTCGCGGGACGATGAAGTGTTTAATAGTCGTTTCGCGCATGTAAATATCGAGAAATCGCCGAAAAGTTCAAGTGTTAGTTGTAGTGAGACTCATACTTCTGACGAATCCTCTGGTGGTCGCGAAATAAGGAGTATTATCGGTGGAGATTCTGCTTCAAAGAGACGACAACAACGTGACAAGTAAGTTTATTAAAATGATTTTTGCTGCTATGTAAGACTCTAAGATTTCAGTTAATGTCATTGTACCTAAAATTTCATAATAACTACTCACTGGTTTGGTAGAGTAACTTAGTTTCCATAAATACTTCATTAATTTTTACATTATAGTTTTGTATCATCGCAATTAATTTGCTTCTTTGTGGGGAGATATTTCACTCTCTCATCTCTCATGTTTTATTTCAATTAAACTTGTATTACGAAGAAATAATAAAATATTATTTTATTACATGATGATTTTAAAAGATAATTTAACTAATTGTAGAAATTATATTTTGCTGGTATTCCCATCAAGAACAACAAACACTTGATAATTTAAGCAATCACAATAAATGTTAAAGCGTAACCAACATAAAATAGCTGAACTATTTGGTTATACTTTGGGTTGCTTTTGATAAAAGAAGTTGCGGCCAACCATGATATTAGTATTATTAAGATATATTCCAAAGTCTTGTAGGGAGTGACAACTGTGAATTTTATTTTCTTGTATATGCAATAAAATAGGATAAAATAGATTGATAGACTATTTGATTAAAACGTTTAAATGTTTCAAGTTACTGGTTTAAAATTTCCTGTAGTTATTCTATGTTATTCGAGTATGTTTTGTTTTGTAAGCATACAGACTCGTCCAAAATGTAGTTAATATCCTCAATAGCTTCTAAACGAAATAAAAATGATACCATAAAACCAATAATAATATGTTTATTGTAGATTTTAGGTATAATTCCATTTCGACTAAAGTATCAGAAATGTCGAATGTGCGGTTGTGGTCTGAACACATTTGTTTTGAGAAATTTATTCAATTTGGAAAATCTTTTGCAAAATTTCCATTCGTTTTTTTTTCCATTCCACAAGTAAAACAATTCGTATATGTATATATAGGTACTTAACGTTAGTTTTGATAATGACAATGTAGTTCTCCACAAAATAAACATTAATTAGTTAAATAGCACTCATTGTGTCTGCCTTACTATATTTTTCTTAAAACCTAACCTAACTCACTAATAGTTACGTTTAATCAATGATCCGGTTCCTTCTCTACGCACTGGCTGAGCTCTCGTAAATTATCCGATTTATAAAAATAGGTTTGACGTTGTTTTCAGCAGGAGCCGCTATGTAAATATGTTCCGTTTGTGAATTCAGTCTATACATCAAAAATAACTATTGCATCAAACTCGAATGGTTTATGTTAAATTTCTATGTAATTATTTGGCGTAAACTAAAACTATGTCAAATCATATTACAATTACTTTAAGTTATGATGTCATCGACAATTTTCTACAAATACTACAAAGGTATAAGTTGCTTAAAATTGATACCTGGCGGGGAAATAAACACAATTTTTTTTTCTCTCCTATTTCGTATTTTTAACTGAATAAACGACTTTGATGGACATTTCCGAGATAGATCGATACGTTTTCATTAACTCTACTTTCACATAATACTAGGTAAACCAATAAAACAACAAAATTAACAACTACAGTGTACGAAAAATGTATAAACTTTTGTTCAAGAGCCAATTGACAATGCCCGATTTAGCCAGTGAACAAATTCTTTTTTTTAATATTTTAGATAGAGATTATGTTATATATTTCTTAGCCGATTCACCACTCTAGTTCACCAATATTATCCTGGTCTATTGTTATACATTCTTGATTTTAAATAATGCCTTAAAAAGAAATCTAACGGGGTAGTATCTGGCAAACCATTCCACTGTCCCTCTTTCTGCCAGCTCATCTATTGGAAATGGTTATATTTAGAAAATCGCACGCAGTTAGAATGAAATGTGGAGGTGTGCCATCCTCTTGAAACTAAATTCTGTGACCGAACAGCTGAGTGAAATCATGAATTAATGTAACTATTTTGCATGAAATTCAGATACAACGCTGTTTTCATCAAAAAAATATCAATAAATATTTGTATTTCTTACAATAACGCTCCATACTTTAACTGGTTAAGATAATAAAGATCTATGCGATAATCCTACCTTTACTGTAAATTTTCATTAGATCAATAATTAGCACTTTCACGATTTACATATCTATTCAATATTCAAATAAAACTGCATAATGAGAAAATAAAACTCCATCTTAGAAATTGGAATTTCTCTTATTTTGGCCCATCATATATTCACATAATTAAGTTCTTTTGTCAGTCAAACCAATCTATTAATAACCGTACTGCTTAAGCACGATCTGTTTCCTTTTTTAAAACATCTAATACTAACGACTTTTCAATACTAGACAAATTACTAGACTCCGACCAATCTCGGGTTACCGCTGCTGCAGCACCGTCGTTGTAAACGTTGCACTCTGAGGAAAAATTTTGGAGTTGTTAAAGTTTGACGCTTATCAGGTAAACAATGTGAAGGTAAGGTTATGACTATTGTTCATTAGTTATTAAACCATAGAGCCTCTTGGTGGTAATAATGAATATAAAACTAAACAGAATAAAGGTAAAAGCGGAAAATAAAAAATAAATTGAAACTACAGAAATTGCAAGAAATACCGAATAAATTAAACTCAAACAACGTAGTCAATTTGACGGTAGAATACGTATTGTTGTACCAGTTTGTACTAGTCGAATATATGGGCCAAGGAGGTGTGGGGAAAGGGGTTTCTGGTAATAGTTCACATATTTTCCGCCGATCAAATAAAATTGATCGCGCTCTAGCTAATCTCTGCATTGTAGTGTACTTTCGGATTCTTTGAAAACTACTTGCTGAATAATTTTACAAACTTTAAATAAAAATCGACCTCTCTCAAGAATCATCAATGTTGTTTATTTAGCTAAGGTGAATGTACTTCATACTTTATGAGTGGAAACGAATTTTGCTTATTTATTCACCGAATATGAATTCTAAGTAAGTTATACATTTTTGGACTCAGCTCGGCGAAAGAAACCTACAAATTAAAAAATACATAGAGAGATTCTATTTCAGAAGTTATCGATGATATCAAGACTCGAAGGTTTACCCTGTATATTGAATTATAATTTATTTTTTATTTATATTTATTTTATATAAACATGTATCGGGCATTTAGACCAAAGCTTTTTGTTTAGCTAAAAATGAATGTCTGCGTTACCTTATAAATGCACTGATATATGTACATACAGCCAAAATCGTTTGAAAGTCCGGTGTGTTCGAAACAAAGTCTTATGTTCGAAACAAAGTCTATCTTCAAATGAAAATCTAGTGGAAATTATGGCACATTGAATGTTGCATGTTTTTTCTGTTAATAGAAACGTAATGCATTTTCAGCAGGAGCGCGGATTTAAACCACGAGTAAGCGTTGTGCAGCTAGTCATTCGTACGGCGATTGCAAGCCCAATAACGTTCGAAATATCTCCCGTTATGTATGTGGTATAAATATGCCAACATTAGTGATAACGCAACAACCCTACTTGATTAGTAACTTGAAAGTGTATCGAAATATAAAGTTTGCATGAATCACCCACTAGTGCGCATTTTCTGCTAAATTGTATTTGTCATCATTCAGTGCAGTAAGAATTTACTACTTGATATACAAATGTAGGGCTGCACGAACTACGTTGAATAGTACTCGTGAGCCACTCGTACAGTATATCATATCGACGCGTAAATTATAGCTGGATCTAAATATGTCAAAGTATACAGAGTGTTCTACTTGCAGGAGATGAGTGTTTTTGAATTTTGAAGTTTTTCAGCTTTGCCACTAAATTTTGGAACGTCCTGTATAATCTGTTGTGGGGTTCGAAACGTATGTAACAACCATTATGGCTCCATTAGCGGTTTCTAAAAGATTTTAATTTTAAATAAGAACAAAAGAAAAGTTGTTAAAAATCACTCTGCAAAAGGTACATTTTAAAACAAGTCACAATAACTCAAAAAGTTGAAGATGGGTATAGGGAGACATAATACAGAATATTGTAAAACCAATTGTAGAATCCAAAAATGGAATAATATATACCTTGTTGTTCCATTTAAATTAAGAAAGCTCAGTGATACTTTCGGTTCTAGCGGAACGTATATAATATCAAAAATATTTTAGATCAAACGAAGGCTGTGGATTATTCTCATCCTGAAAGTTTCAGTATCATAAATAGTTGGGGAGTCTGGAAACTTCTAATGAACGTGTTCCGTGCTACAGCCTGCAGAGAATAGTGTCCGTAAATCTATGTGACGTCATGTGCCTTTTAGGAAATGTAACGTTCTAAAATTTGAAACATGTCTAAAGTCATTAAATTTAACAGAAAGTATTTATTGACGTAAAGGTCGACCAGAAGCCCGTGGCAGTTGTGCTTAGCTCAGAGAGGTTGGGTAAAAGTATGACGTTGCAGCACTCAGCTGTGATTGCCGCGCTGATGTAAAAAGCGGATCTAATGGGTCATGTGTTGAGGGTATATAAGCCGAGAGCGCTCATCCATGCTTGTTATATTGTTACATTAATAATAGATGCGTGCAGAATGGAAGAAATATCTCATCTAGGCCGACAGGCCATTAGCTTACAAAGTCGAAAAATTGTTGCATTTGTAATAACATATTTACGTGAACGTTTTCCGGAAGAGAGCATATCATATATAAGAACGGAAGTTGCAAAGGCAACAGAGGTGTCTTTACGAACAATTTATAGAATTGAAAATTTAAAAATAGGATATAGACAGAGGTGAATGTTCTAAATATCCTTTTCCAAGAAAACATATAAAAATGCCTAAACGAATACTTGCGATAGATGATGCCGATAAGGCGATTCTGAAAAGAGAAATTTTAAATTTCCACGTAACAGAAAAGATGGATTTTGGCGAAGTTCCAAGATGCCAGCAGATTTAAAGGTGGCAACACAAAACGTGCATCATCGACGAGATTTTACAACAGCATCAGTTCAACTATTTATGATTGCCCACTTTCTATCCAGATTTGAACCCAATAGAACTGGTGTGGGCAACTTTAAAAGACACTGTGGCAAAGACAAATGTCTATTTTCGATTTTCCGAGGTTGAAGAGTTGTGGCATAAATTTTTTCGCGAGTTTCTTGAGGTACATTGTGCCTACTCTAGAAAATGCCAAGAAGAATTCCTGACATGTGAAGTCAGTATCGACGCCGTCGTTGATAATTTTATTACCTGAGGGATAATTCGAGTACCGATGAGCCCACAGACACAGAATAAACCAAAAGCCTTAAAATTGTGTCATGGATTTTTGCGCGTGACTGGCAAACACTATTTCTAAAATATGTCCAAATATTCCTGGAATGTTATTTACATGTTTATTGTTTGTTTGAAGGTGTTTGGAGGTTAGTTCTTAATTGTGAGTTTAGTGATTTTGTGATGTGTACGTTTTATGGTTTTATGGTTTATGTATGTTGGCAACTATCCTAATTATAGTAAAGCATAATTAAATACTATAGTTATTTCTAGTAACTGTAAAATTTGTTGTTTGATTCTTGTTTAAAACCTTACATATCTATTTTTATATATAATTATGTAATACTTTATGTGCATTTCAAACATCTAACCTAGATGCTTGAAATGAAATCCAAACTTTTCCGCCAACATTCTTGGACATATTTTCAAAATGGCATCAATAGCCTCAAGGTCACTCAGAATCGTCATTAAAACATCAAAGGTTCCGACAAACTTGTCCTTTCTGTTTATTCTGTTCCAGAGATGAGAGTGAGATGTCTTCTGACGAGGACTAGGAAAGCAATATTAATAAATAATTTGAATTAGGCGTCAGTTCTTTTCAGAAGCACCAACTGTTCAATAAGGCAGAGAA
This sequence comes from Holotrichia oblita, assembly GCA_023690525.1. Classification (NCBI taxonomy): domain Eukaryota; kingdom Metazoa; phylum Arthropoda; class Insecta; order Coleoptera; family Scarabaeidae; genus Holotrichia; species Holotrichia oblita. The sequence goes on from CM043015.1 coordinate 95,267,620, forward strand.
AAGTGTAAAAAGAAACACGGTCATAGTAATAATAAAGACCATCTGTATTTTACTTAGGTACTAGTAGTATTTGTACTGCAATGCAGTAATTAACGATTTTGAATAATTGATTTGCAATGATCAACGCTATGATATGTTTAGCCAACTCTTGCTTTGATCAATAGAAATTTCGTCTTTCTTGGTTTTAGGGGCCTGTATTACATAAAATAAATTTTAATGTTTAAGTTTTCGGTACAACTTTTAATTGTCATTCATCAGAAACTATTTTAACACTAACAAACACATTAAAATAAATATATTTTTTTCCATGTGGCATAATAAAGAACTTAAAATTATTCTTTATGTAATAGATAACTACGAAAGAGCTTTATATTAATAAAATCATTTGAATACACTTAAAATAAAAGTTATTAATAATTATTCTTTTGTGTTTCTGTACGTATGTACTATCTGTTTCAAAAGAACTGCATCAAAAAAGCATTAAACTTTATCCCCGTACTAATAGGTTACGTAAAGAATATACAGTTCCCCCTGCTCGCCACAGAAAGAGTGAGTAGTTTCTTTTGAAACAGAGTAAGTTTTGCCAGTCGTACGTAAACCTGAAAGTGCGACGGAAACTTAATAATTAACCCAGATATAAGATATTGGTGTCAGATCGACAATTAACCGATTGTCCGCTAGCGAGAGAAATGTGGCTAAAACTATAACGTAAGCAATGATGTCATCGTGTACGCTCCATCTCTATGCACCGAACGCGTCATCACTGCCACGGCATTCTGGTCGACCTGTAACTGTCAGTATATCAAAATCATATAAGTATTTATAATTTTTTGCATTTTAATATATGATTTTTGATCATTTGTAAGGCTTAATTAAAGGTAGGATTAATTCGAAGCTGCAATACAGTGAGAAATACACTTAAATTGTAGGTATACTATCGTAGAAGAATTTACACTACAGATAAAACGTGTTTTTACAATCTCCCAATTAATCTGGATGAATTAAATAAGATTTACTTGTTACAAATATTGATTAGGGAGCGTTTAACAGATACCCTACTTATATTTCAGAAAACAATATTTATTGGTCAAGAGACGATAGTGAATTAGCCTAGTGTTATCTTGAACAGGATCAATTCTAGTATAATCAGCTGAATGTATACTTATTTGATATTTTAAAGCAATTTTATCTCAATTACCTAATACATTGTGTATTGCAGTTCTTTTGCTTCTCAGATTTGTTACTATTAGGTACTATTAATTTGTAAAATTGAAGAGTAGTATTTGCGGAAAGTAATTACATAATCTGCGTAGATGTAATTATAGAAGGTAATGAAAAATGAGATGTAAGAGATTACAAGAAATAGAAAACTACATCGTGTGTTTGATAATATGAAGTGAAGAGTAATTTTGTAATTAGAAGGTGATAATAGACAGTTTATACATATATTATTATTTTCACAGAACATTAAAATTTACAGTAAAAAATTATTCTTTAATAAATATTAACACAAATGATAATAACTACATACACTCTTTAATGTATAGTATATAAAAAGCAGAAATCTTCGTCGATGTAGAGCAACCTTGCCCAATCTTCAAATACAATTTTCTATGCGATGGAATGCTTGCATTTAGAAATTATTCAGAGTATTATCTTACCAATGCAAATGTTTTATCATCAATCATCACAATATCGGTTTATGAATTAGCGCGTAGGTTTTACCACATACTACTCGAAATGCAATTTTATCCATTTGTCTCCTGTATGTGTTACAACCACAGTCATATAATTATATTTTAATAACACGTTTTTAGATCTATTGAAACGCTTGTTCTCCGCATCACTTATACTTTTTATTCTGTCGAATCGTCATGTAATTAGCTTCTCTGACGATCCCGTTTATATTTGCACAATCATCAGATCGACCCTCTCGGCATTGCGAAAACCACTTACTTATCTTCCAACTCGTACCTTCTTTTCTTAGTCTGCGCTTGCAACTAACCCGAGTATCAGATCAACTTTCATTCTGCTTTACTTTGGATATATGCTCGACATAATCATGTGTCGTCGTTGCCGTTTTTTTGTTTTTATACGCTTGAGCAATTAAACGATGCGATTGTGGATGATGCAACGGCGAGTCTAATACTGGGACGAGATCGCAAGTCTTAATATTATCGACGAGAATTATCGATGAATGGTGTACGTAGTCGGTACATCCTCTATTTTAAATGCCAAGCGGTCTCACAATAAACCATTAGCGCATATACGCAGTAGGTATTAACAATACAAGGTAGGAGTGTCCGCAGAACGATTGGATTCCGTTTAATCTCTGTACGAACTCATCACGTTAGTTTTTGTTTGAAGGATGTACACTGTTGTTACGGAGCGACGTTATCTTTTTTGACCGCGTTCGCCGTTTTTTTTTTTCTCCAATAAATTCAAGCGCACGGTCTAGTGAGTGCAATCCGAACTTATTAATTGCAAATCAAGAGAAAATTCGTGCTGCTGAGATGATTAGTTTTATTAAAAAATAAACGTGAGTATTAGAAGGCGTATTAATTTTCTCCTTATACTAGAAATCACTATACTATAGAATTTGTAGTTGTCTGTATTCAATAATTATGTTTCAAGTGCGCTATTATCCATATCTAGGGAATTCTTTGGAATTTTGATTTAAACTTTCTATCGCTTATCAAGCTTAGTATGATCTTTGCGTGAAAAATGTTTCTAATTTTTTCTTACTTGCAGTTACCTCGAACGTTCTCATTTCAAATGACTACTTTAAAATACATTTGCTACTGCAACTAGGTTGTTATTTTAGACCATTCTGTAAACATTTACAATTGAATTAGAAAATAAGGAAAATACATAACAGCCTTCCACGAAAAGTGACAGATTATTGATTTATTTGTAAATAATCATTTATTCAAAACTGAAAAACATTTAAAGTTAAAATATCTGTAAAATTTCCTACACTACCTCTGTCAAAATCAAAAGTTCTACAACGATTGAATTAACCGAAAAGGTTTTAGTAATGAAACTTATCTTTGTAGACTTGGCCATATTTAAAAATTAAAAATTAAAAAAAAAATTTATGCCACATAAGCCAAACCAGAATGGGAAAGTTCATCATCTCTATTTCGTTGTGCGAAGGTCACAAAGTTCAGTTTCTAATAGAGTAGTAAGCAAAAGTATGGTTTTTTAGTACAAAGTTAGTCGTAATTTCTTTATGCCAAAGCTGATGAGTCTCACTGGTAAGTTCGATTAGTTATTATAATATCAATGGACACTAAAGATATAACGACTTAATTTTTAAACTTTAATCTCATCTTCCTCAGTTTCGGAGTAAAGAAGACGTGACTGGTTTCGTAATTACGTAATTTTCTCCATATTTCTGCTTGGTGTCACTGATTAGATTTGAAGTTGAAAAGAGGTATAAAAATTACTCCACATATCTCTACGTAAAAAATTTCTCAACTTCAGCATAATTTTAGGTACCGTTAATTACGCTTGCAGTTGATTTTTGTAATATCGTTTCTTTTTCAATACAGTTAAAGATGTTATTACCGTTTTGGTACTGTCAATTACGTAGTTGGAGAAAGAGAAAGATGTCATATGGTGTAGAGTTAGGTAGTTATTTAATGCATCTGTCTATCTATCTTCTAATGAGTTAACGATAAGGCGCTATTATTTTCGGACGCCTTTTCTCATTCTGCATAATGGTGAAATAATAAGGCAGTTGCACTGATAAAATTTTCTCTTAACTGTTGTTAATTTATATGGCTATAGAACACTTATCTTGATGTATAATTAATCTGAATTCTTTGCTTCTCATTTACTTTGCGTCTATTCGTTTTATGATAATAAATAGATGTCTCGCACCTAGATCCAGGCTTCTGTTTTTTATTTATAGTACTATTTGATTAACGATTGGTGTATGGTATCGAGAATATATTGAAAATGTTTGATTTATATTACAACTTTCAAACGTTTTTGGTTTTGTCGGAAATTTTATGAGAAATGATATTTTAAATCAAACACCCTGCATAGTTTTACATTTTTGGATTTTACGGAATTTACAGTACAAAGACATAGGTACGTCCGGTTAAATTTGGTTTCTATTTAAAATATCAAATTTGATAGAATTTAGGATTAGAAGTTTTAATATATGTACATTAAAAACTTGCAAATATATGTAGCGTATCTCTCATATCCTAAATTATATGCAAATGGTAGAGCAGGAGAAGAAAGTATCCGGACAGTGCGCGAAAGAAGGAGGCTTCCTACTCAAACCCTACGGGAACTTTATTGTTCTAGAGTGCATACAAATAATGTCTGTCAGACAGTCCATGTAGGTATACTAAGTCAATAAAGTACCCGTGCATTTTGAGTGAAGGGCGTCTTTCTTACATGCACTAGCAGGATACTTTTTTCTCCTGCTGTACTGTAAATAAAGCAAAATATGTAAATGTACCTACGGCTTGACACTCTCGACGTATATGTATATAATAAATTCGGTAGTAGAAAGTTCTGTTTTGTTTTTTCTATTTTCCTTTGAAATCCTAATTTAAAGTTTGACAGTGAGGGGTAAAATCAAAGAAAATGTCACACTCGATTATTATTACTCAGTTATGAGAAGTTGCAATTTTCGAAATTCTTTTATGATGCCGCGCTGTTAATCACTTTGCTCCCAACAGCGAATTCGATCCGGGATTAAACTCTCTGAACAAGTGTCACCCTCCCTCCTGATAATGTATGGAATGTAGACAATTATTCTATTCTCAAATGATATATTTTTTTAGACAATTATTCTTAAATTTCACTATAAACTTTATTTATTAGTACTGTTTATAACGCTAGAAGAGTGATTTTGAGAAACGAAAACGTGAAAATAAACGTGAAAGCTAAAGAATTGCGTCAAATTGTCTAATATTTCAATATCAATACAATAGCAATTAAATAATGTGGCGTAAATCTGGTAAACTAAACGCGATAACAAATTATGGAAGTATACACTTTTAAACAGGAGAGGCAGCAAACAGTGTATACAATACTAGAAGGTCTAGTACAGTTACGTATAGATGAAAGGATTTTCTACCATAATACATTAGAGACGTACGGGAAGATAGTAGTTGCACACTAATAAAGAGGATAATGTCGCATCTGTTACATTATACCGTATATCTGTACGTATACAAACACAGTCTTCACTGATTAAGAGAGCGACGAGCACGCATTATGTAGATATGTATTTAGAGGCATCTATAGCAGCATTTTGCTTACTATAAACCTATAGTTGTAGAAAGTTTCCCGAAATAAAGAAACAGAAAATAATTATAAATTGTAAGGTAAGGAAACATCGCCTGAAATCATAACCCGTCATACCAAAGTTACATGGAGCATAGTAGATGTTTTCAGGTGCAGTAATTTCTGTTGAAACTGAAAAAATATCATTCAAAAATTAAATAAGTACCTACTTAAGCTAAAGATAATTAATTTGGGTATCATTATGTACTTATTTGCAAGCTAGATCTGGGTTTCCAGACTGGATATTTGCATTGCATTAATTATACTTGATTGATGTTGAATTGTAGGTGTCATTGGAACTGTCACTATCTCTTTCTTTTGGTATTTTTTTTGGATGTCCTTTGATCTAATTCAATAAGCAATCAATGCCGTCACTTGTTGATGTTTCTGTTCATTTTGCTCTCCAAGCATATTAATCATAGTTTAAAATTGGCGTTGGCAATTCTCTAAATTTTCTCTGTGTATCTTTTCTAGGGTTTCAATAATTTTTCGTTTTTGTGGGTGCATACATGTTTTAATATCATCAAAACGATTTTTTAAAATAGTTTTAGATCCACAAGAAGTTGAAGTGCTTTCTAAATTAATCTGTGAAGTGCTTGGAGAAGAAAAGTTCAGCTCAGAATTTCCTTATCAATGATCAAAGCGGGATTTACTTTGTGCTTTTCAGCTATAATATCGTCGGTTTTGTCATAACATGGGGGATAGGTCATTTTTCCTTCTCCGGTAGATTTCATCTTCTAGTCTATTGTCATATTGTCTATATTGTCTGCCAAATTAATATACTTTTGTCTCAATTTCTCCCTTCTTCTACTTCTTCACCTTTTTTATCAGAAAGCTCCTTGTCATTGTGCTTCCTTAAATCAAGTAGTGCCAATATAGCCTTATGATTTACCCCCACAGGTTTTTTAGTCTTCCACAAATTTGATTTTTTTTCTATTTTATTAACTCTGTGTACTGTTTCGCAAATTGAGGATCTGAAGTAAAACATAAAGTATCTGTTTATAATAATTTTACTCTTATACTATTTAACCATAGTTAAGTATTCAAACTGACAAAAAATATAAATATAAAAAATTTGATCAAAAACGCTTCTAACCGGTTATGTGTATGACGTCACCGATAGATCGCTAGAAGAACATATTTTTTGCACCAGTAGTCAAAAATCATAGCATTTTAACATTCGAAATGTCATTTCTCAACCTCTGAACTAATAGCAGGTGAATAATGGCTATTAACCTAGGTTAATAATAACACGCATTCTGCAATCATACAATGGTCGTAGGATGTCAACCGTCAAAATTCTGAATATGTTTTCGTATGAAAGCGTTTTGATTCATGCGCAAGCTAGTACTCAACTACCTGTTGTGCAATTTCGTACATTTCAGGTGGTATACATTTAAAATCTTTTTCTTCATACATACATAAACAAAACTAAAAATAATCTAAACAATACTTCGCTTTTAATGTCAGCAGTTATGTCAAAACTTATCTGTCAACATCATTGTTTTATGTTTTATTACAAGTGTAATCTTACATACATTAGCAAGTTTATTCCTAATTATCAAGGTTTCAAGATCCAATTAGACTACTGGTACAAAAAATAGTATACATACTTCGGTTGAGAAGACTATTATTAGTCAACTTCTCAACTTTAGTATATAATATACCCACTATTAAATATAAATGAAACCCTTTCAAGCGGTTTAATCGTTATAAAACTCCACTTATGTCACTGCATTGGTAACAAGATTCAATTGTCATGTTGATTTGTTATTTTTAAGGGGCTCGATTTTCAAAAGTATTCGGTATTTTTGTTTCATTAGATGTTGCGATTATGGGCTGGGAAATGATATAATGAAATCGACTCAGGAACAGTGAGTCTTGAATTGTTATATGATTACAGAGTCTTCGCTTCTTTCCATGCGATTTCTGTGTGTGTATCCCATTGATTATACAATTGAGACGTCCACGCGAAATGTATTACCTGAACTTTTTCTATTTGTCATTACCCATTTCAAGTGTAAACAAATTTTTCTTCAAACGTCAATAAAACTGACATTTCTCGACTGAGTAGTCGGCCGCAAAGTGTCTCTTTTCCTCCGCCGCAGGTTTACTTTTCACTTTCCGCCGCCGGGGGGAAAAGTGTTATTATAGCAACAGACAAACCATTGAGCTAGTATACTAAGGAGACGCTATGAAGCATATTTCCTGTATGTTCAAAACGGCGCACTGGGCGGGGCTTAAGTGGTGTACCAATATGGCTGCCTCACCAGGTTCGGACTACTGAAAATTGTAAGTATAATCTTAAGCCTCCATTTAACAGATGGTTTTATTTAAAATTAATTACGTCATCCCACGCCTATTAGGCCTAAGGCCCATAAATGTCATAATTTGACAATATAAACGCTCAATATGTAATAGTTTATTTATGTACCTATATAGGCGCACCAATTGAAATTTTCCAATTACAGCCCTGCACATTGTTTTTACATCAAACACTGACCTATGAAATGTTATTTTCGACGAATTCTTCTTGTTAACGCTGTTTCTACTCATGCAACTAGGTAGAGCACAAGAAACCATTATGTCTTGTAGTAGTTTGCTATATCATATAACTGTAAGAACTGAAATAATCAAATAATACAACCATACATGACATATACACTAGAATCTACGTATTTGACGTAAAGTGGTGTAATTTCAATGTTGACAGTGGCCACTTGACAGTTTTGTGATGAGTTACTATAGAAACAACTCGTTCCTAATCATCGGTCTAAACGTCCAAACATCCTACCAAACCCGCTTATCTTCAATTAAAATATATTTGCATAAATTTGGAAAAAATAGCATATTTTATGTGGAGGAAAAGTTACTTTTCATGGCTTGCTCTGCTAAACACGAGCGCGCCATGAAAAGTATAACTTTTCCTCCGTATAAAATAATATACTATTAAATACTGTTATATAATAAACAACACCATAATTTTTGATAACACATTGGAAAAACAAAACAATTCAAATCCATGCTTTCAAGTATATTCAATCTATTATTTATTCAATTGAACGGTTCCCAGCTTGCGAAAACACAATAATATAAATAAAAGTAAACGAAAATGTGTCACAAAATATACATTTATTAATGGATATGTGCATTTCATGTGATGTTTCCGCACATCTTCAGTGTACTTGTATCTATCTTGTATGTACAATTCTTAAAAAACATATGACAAAAAATCGAGACTGCACAAACTGCAAAGGTAAAACGTACAATAGCGATACAACCGTTCTCTACATAAGTTTTGCTAGATCTAACAAAATATTGAAGCATTAATACATTGTTCACAATTTTATTTTCATACTTCTTAATATAGATAAATTCCAAGGTATCTAAATTTATAATATAATAATTTATATTATATAATACAAAATTTATAATTTAGTTTCAACAATTTTATATTTTCCCTATTTATAAAAGCTAAATTGTAAATGTCTTGTTCTTTTATATGACGTTTACATATGTTCCTAATCACCAACGATCGACGAATCTATTCTACGTATTTGAAATTGCAACCATCGCATTTAATCCCGTAAATTCCAGATTTCTTCTCTTTTTTCGTGTATAGTTTGGCTTAGGATACTTTTGAAGGTATGATGACTAAAGAAGGCCAGTGTGATGTTGAATATTTTGAAGAAATTCGATGATACCAAGTTTGATGAAACTTTACCTTAACAAATGTATTGTCTCTAGTTTCTTTAATAGCAACTAGACAAAGAGACAGAAAACAGTCTAAAGAAGAAATTATTGAATGCTGCTTTCTTATATTTACGGTAAGTAAATAAGCTAGCGTGTAACTGTTGTTTGTATAGGTATGTAGCTTTCCTATAAATGTTACATTCCAACGAATTTTCATATCAGATAATAACATAATGATTATTAGACAAGATGATAGCTAAAAGATTGGAAAAAAAGGATTTTAAATTGTATTAGATATTGGAATGCATAATCCAATTTGCTTTTATCTGTCAATAGAAGCAGCCTGTGCATTACTGTTGTATAATTATGTGTGTTTATAAAATATATTTAACGTTATATACATATGTATCTAAATATTTTTCTTAAGAACTGTAGAAAATGTATAGCAAAACAACATTTTATCATATTTTGCCTGAAAAGTTGACGCTAAAAATAGATATTGCGTACTGAACTCTTTAAAAATTATCGAAGGTGTATGAGTAGAGTAAACTAGTACAACAGGTGTTTAAAGAAACCAACGAGAGTGGCACATGTATTGAAAGATCTATGACTACATATGCCGCGTTTATATAATAAACAAATCTGACTTGCCTCATATAACAACTACTACCTACCATTCGTGGGTATCTCTTGGAAAGTTGATTTCTTGCGACCACCAGCACTCAGAGTACGCAATGTGCGTCTACTCGCGGGTAAACAGCTTGTATTTAGTCTGACAATTAGTAAACTGAGTTTATTAACCTTGTTACTGTTCTATCATAAAATATTTGCGTACTATGTTTTAACGTCGCCTTCGTTTATCCCCTGTTCTAACTCTTTCAGATATTCAGATGCGGAAGATAATTATTAGTTTAGAGTAATTGTTTATTTAATTATTTATTAAGACGACAGTATAATTAAAGTAAGTATTTTTCCGATTGATAATATCAAAGGAGTTTTAATTTTGATAGAAAATAAGAAGTTGAGTCAGCCAATCAGGTACCTTATCTGTTATAGAATCTAGAAAGCGATGTATACTCGTTACAAACAATGATAAAAAAATTACAATAAGCGCTGTAAATATTGATAGTAAGCAGACAATATGCTTAGGAACGATCGATTGAATATCCGGTTTAAATTGAAGGATACATGTAGTATATGTGTACATTGGAATATAAGACTTTCTAGTCATCCACGCAGTCATCATGTACGATAAAATGTGTTGCGAAACATGTATTAAATGAAGAACTCTTTTAAGTTGGTGAATAATAAGTATGTCTGTATCTGCATTGGTAATGATGAAAATCCCATTTTACGAACATTAGATTTTTGTTAAGCACTAAATCATATACATAGTAATTAAATATCATTTTGTGTTTTTAGAACTGTGATAAATTCCTATTACACGTCTGTAATATACCGGCCTTTGTGAAAATTATACAGAGTGGTACAACTAAAATGAGATGGATTATTTTTAAACAGTGTAGTTGTTTATATAAGCCTGCAACTGCCATTTCTTCATAAAAAAATAAACTACATAATTCAATCGTCTAAAATGTTTAGTCGAAAATTAGGTAAATAATTAAAACTATGTGAATAATCTACTTACAATTAGTTATCTGAGCTATTTTTAACTCAGATACATTTCAAAGAATAAATATAAAAGTATTCACAATTGGATGATAACACTAGATACATCCAGATAGAATTACATATTAATCAACATATGTGCAAGTGTTTCAGTCTACTATGACTTCATCAGTAGATGACGTGATTTAATCATAACGCTATTAAACCCCATACGTCCTTATTGCAGGTTTACTCGCCATATGGTCCAGAGAGTAACTCTATAGCTTCTCTATCAATTCAATACAAAACGTTGCCTTCTTCCGGCAAAAATTGTATAGAGAAGTCTGTACGTTGTGTAATGTGCGGTTCCTACTTGATTTCGTCTAGTGAGCAACAGCTTAAACATAACAGCAAAAGCAGAGATTGATAATTGGATCATCTGATATGATACATGTAGATGATCTAAATATGTAATTCGTTAGTTTAAGAAAAATAGCAGAGAGATGTTTCTATTTCATTATATAATTTTTCTGACAATGTCGTGAACAATACAGACATATGTATATACATTTTAGGAATATTACTTACATGATTAATATGTCTAAAATATTATTAGACACATTCTACAATAAAATAAAAAGATCTCTTTATTTGTTATATTACTGAAACATTTAAATCATCCAACTATACAGATTACTACTTCAAAATAACTTAACAAAATATTAATTTGTCTGGAAAAATGTCTGAAACCACTGAATGTTTAGTTGTATATGATTAACCATTTTCTAGTTTTGTATATTCTTGTCGACAGTCGAAGTTTTGAGTCGTCTAATTACTATTACATATTTAGGAGGGTACATTATTTTTCTCGGTGTAATGTTAGAGGCAAAGTTCACTAGACAATGTAGTATTCGAATTATCTCGGCAATACAAATTAATAATAAAAATTAGATAATTTTATTGGAAATAAGGTATAACCGAAAGAAGCAGAAATTTAAAGTTACTTTAGAAAAAACTATTCAAAAAGAAAAAAAATCTTCAAAAGTATTATTTACAAGGTTTATAATCATAGTTCTTATGACTTTTTTATAGTTCTTTAACCAAATCTCATCGTAACATACTTTGTCTAAGACATTGCAACTCACCGGAAAGGAGCATTTTTACATTTAAGGTTTGTTTGTTGCACCTACACTAACTACAATATTGTACACAAGCCTATACTCTTCGCTCACTACACGGCTGTTACAGTGCAGTGCAGAAAATTGTACATAGTGTACAATATTGTAGTTAGTGTAGGTGCAACGAAGAAACCTTTTGACAGGCGCGTCTCGTAAGAGGTTATATTTCTACTGAAAGCGGGAGGAATTCAAGGTTGATAATCACAAACATATTTGAGTTGGTAAACCTGTAGATTACTACTTTAAATGATATTGAAGACTTTCACGATCCAAGTTTGAGAGGCTTCTCGATTTTGAGAGCCTCATCGTAGTGTAATATGTGTATACAATATAAAAATAAACACGATATGAAATGAAGTAAAATAAAACCACCAAAAATGTAAGATCTAGTAACTCGTCGTTTCGCTAGTAATGTAAGTGGGAGCAAAAAGTGAGTAGGGCTTACGAGAAAGTCGCGGTAACTGGACGTACCAACCACGCTTGAGGCGACAACCTTCGGCTGGTTGAGGAACGTCAGAAGGTCACGGTAATTCGACATCTAAATCACGCTAGAGACAAAGCTAAGCTAGCGCTAGAATACACAACTGTATAATGAAGCAGATTAGAGAGCGCGTTCACGTTACAACTGAGTGCGCTGAAGAACGCATTCTAACATACCGTTGATGTTTTTGATTCTAGTTTGAATTGAGCCTCCGGTTTCATTACTTTAAACTTAAACATTTCTAATTCTGTTTTTGTCCTGTGTAAGAATAAAAGTAATCAAAACCACTTGTCTAATGCTCTTGTGCTTTTGTAATGCTTGTTATCTTTCTTTTTTTATAAATGGTGGATGATGCATGCCTGCTGTATCGCCTGTAATACTACCATACAACTCTTCCTATGAAGTTTGGATGTGTGTAATTGTGTTAAAATGGCCTTGTGACAGCATTATATCGTCGTTTATAATATTGCACTGTTAATTACGTTGCTTCCGACAGCGAATGGTAGATCGATTGAAATTCAATTCCTCGAGAAAAATGTCACCGCCCTCTCGAAGAATTGAACCCCGGGCTCTTTCTCCTGCTACAATGATAGGCGGCCGCCTAATCACTGCGACTCATATTTATCCTTTGTATAGTACTTTACATTTTTATTGATATAAAAACATGCTATAGCATAGATGTATATATTTTTCTGTAGCTCTGCGTCAGTAACTAATTTGAAAAAATTACAGGTATAGCTCACCTTGTAAATATGTCCCATATTTTATCAATTCTCTAATTTTAATTAAAATTCCTATCGTTTTTCAAATTTGTTATATCAGATCTCTTTTGTACATATACCATACTGCTGATTAAGTCGTTAATAGTTAAAACAAAGTACTCTATTTATTTTCGTAACTGGTACTCTTTTGTACTTTCTTTCAAATTGAAAAGAAATATTCTACCATTTTTCTTCATCATATACATATATCATTTCTCCACATTGCAATTAGATGTTCTCTATACACTAATAGGAGATATTTATGGTATGATTAAATAATACATCCTTATAACTCTTTCGTCTGGTGAGTTAGTTCTACCTCCTTACAGTTGTTAGTTATAAAATTTGTTTTTCAATTCTTATTTCAATTGTTGTCAAGAACGTTTTGCAATCGTTTACTAACCAAACTCGATAAAAATCACGTAACTTGTATATCTTTGTAATAATATGCAATGGACTACTATACGCTCTCTAAATTACTAGTTTATACGATTTGTAATGCAGGTTGGACGTATCACAAATTTCTAAACTATATTAAAAATTTAATTGGGTTCACAACATAAAGTTGTATATGAAACAGTAAAATTTATAGTCGCGGAAATTTATCGTCGAAATAGAGTTACATGCAATAGTGTCCGTACAATACATTTTGCTTGTATTTCCCACGTTGCGCACAAGTTAATGTCACCATTATCCAAGGAATTAGTTAATGATAATGAACTATACACAAATGAATTGGTACTTTGTGACGGTCAATCAAAAATAGTAGTAGTTATGATAATGGTATTTATAAATATTTGTTTTATTTTTCTTATTTTATTTTATTTTATATTTAATTGCAACACATTAAAAATATGGTCAACAGACCATACAACAGTAAAATGATGTCTTGTTTTATAGCAAGTAACATACGTTTAATGTGTTTTTAGCATAGCGCACATTTCTTGTAAAATGCTTTAAATACAATACGTTAGACTGTGTCTGTGTAGAATGTTTCTCTTAATTGCGGAAGACGTCATAGTATAAAGGAAAAGGCCCAATCGTTTGCTCAGGCAAAGTAAAATATTCATGCTGATCGCATGAATAAAACTGTATCGTATGTGGCGGCTTTGATCATAAAGGGCGCTGTATTGATGATGTAACAATATTCTAGGTTTTCTTATTCTTCGACGTCATACTTACCGGTTTCTAGCTTAGTGTATATGTATTAACTGAATTCGATAAATATGCTGCAATCAATCTGTGACTATAAACATTACGTAAATGAATAGCAATTGGCCAATAGCAAGCCGTTTTGTACGTCAAATTGACGTAACAGATCAATTTGGTGCAAGTCGAATTCAGCTGTTGCTACTAATTAATTAACAATTGCTACGCCATGGAAAGTTACGCGGCGTGTAAAAGAAAAATTAAACAACTATAAATCGATATCATCAAATCTGTCAAACCTACTGTTAGCTAGGTCTAAACTTTTCTCAGGTCGTCATTTCATTTCAAAAAATTTTTTACAACCTTTAATTTTTTAATTGAATGCTAAAATTAATAATCACCGCTACAGAAAACGTACAAAATCTATCTGAGAATATTAAACTTGTATCAAACGGATAACTTTTAACAGGCAGAAGCAAGCTTAGAACATGCCGTATACTTTTTTTACAAATATTAATATAAATCCCCGATAATAAAAAATAAAACAAAAAAGATAAAAGGATTGAAATAAATAGATTTAAATAAATGAAAATTAAATGGTAGCTTAATCCATGAATAGATAGACACTTCAAAAGCTTAAATTTAATTGATATAAAATTAAACTTGCGATTAACTTAGATAATAATGACAATATTAAACAATATATCTAAATATATGATGTAGTTAAAATAAAACTCAAAATTATAGCAAATATCTTTCCAATCTTGACAATGAATTATAGCGATGTTATCAATGCAATACGAAGAAGGCTGAATATATTATCTTAAGAAATTAATCGAAATTGAACAAAAATCATGAATGATATTAATCACGATCTTTGTGAGTAGTAGTTAAATTTAATTTCACGAAGTACTAATTCGACTGTTAACTTTGAAGCCGGGGTATTAAGAACCAGGTAAGACCTTACAGCTTGGCCTTTTAGAATAAATTCTAATCTGGAACGGAAACAGATAATAATATATAAATATGTTTAATTCTAAATTTATTATCTAGAATTATCTAAACCTTAGTTATAAATAAAAAACAATTACTGCAACATTAGGAAAATGTTTCATCGTACATCGCAATAAAGAATGCTAGTAAATATACCGTGCGTGAAATATTTAGCTTTGTGTACACACGTTATTGACCTCGAAAAATTACACGGGGTATAGCATGTAAAGCATTTTCGCTTCAGTTACCCTTCACAATGAATTTCAAGGATAACTTTCACGAGTAGTTTACTTGGTCTAGGCTTAATCATCGATGCATGTGCTAACCTACGGTTATGCTTTACTTGGTAGAAAGAGTTTCGGACCGTGGAACTTCGGTGCAATTTACGTTTTGATCGATCTATACACTTTGCCTCGAAATGAAAGTCTTCGATACTGATGCATTTGTATTACTAACATTTTTCACGGTTCTTAATTTTGCTCGCTCATCAGATCTGCAATACCTATGTAGGACCATGTTTGAAGATATATAACTTATAGCAAACAAGAATAGTTAGAGGAACTCGTACATATCGATTACTTTACGTTTGGAGAGCAATGTATCTGAACTCGTTTGAATAGTAGCCGCTGATGCAGGGTTCTACCTGGTACAATATGTCGAAATAATATTTAATCAATACTGGTATGTTGAGTCAACAACTGCATTGCTCCGAGTTTTACTTCTCAGTTATATGGGTATTGTTTTACTTCATTTGTATTTTCAGTAAGTAAATAATTGTATACGATGAGGTAATTAACAATAATTGTGTGTATAATTTTATACGGTTTCTTGTCGATTTTTAGAGGTCTGAACGTAATAATTATCTATGATTAGCGGACAATTCTTTACTATAGAGCAAAAAGCACAGGTGACTGTGTTCTACTTGAAGTAAGGCTTACGTAATTTTTTGCGCTATCGAGGACGCTAAGGTAAAATACGGATTTGTTATTGCTAAAAATGGTGTTATAAATAGCTGTTCATTATTGTCAAGGTTTTCAGCACTCACAAAATATGGTTATTTCGTAGTATCCATTTTAAATGTGACATCATTTAAAAGTATTGCATTTTAACACTATTCCATTGTTTCAAGGACTTGATGATACAGAAATACTTTAATTTAAATATTTAAGGATGTTAAGGTTATCGCAAAATTAAATGGAAAATTCTATTACTCTTTAATATTGTAATTGTATGTTGGCAATTTTCTCCAATATAAGTAGATTTTCGACTTCTAACCTCTGATTTTCAACTAAATAACTAGTTGGATGCGATTTAATTGGTCATGCGTCAGTGTGTTAGTTGAATTCGTGTGAAAAATATATTTTCTACACCAATTCAACTAAAACAGCATTTTGTTCCATAATACATCGCTTACTTGGTTAGTTGTGAAAGATACATAATCGGCGGTACTGGATAAAACCCAGTTTAAAAGAGAATACATGTAATTATAATAAACGCATGATACAGTTACTATTATAATAGTAAACATAACCTCAGATAATTCGATTAAAAATGGATGGCAAGTGTTGATGGCCAGAGACGTAAGTCAACCGTTTATTCACACCAAAGAGATTCTCAGTGTTTTCGATTAGGTAAACAGCGCGGTAGTCGGTTGAAAATCAAAGGAAACTTTGCTTAGGAGTCGAATACATAACCGACAGAAAGATGAGTGGATAAAATCCGTTTTGCGATAAGTATCGATTTAACGAATACGTTGGATAAATCACCAACTTTATCGAAAGTCGAGAATCGGCTGTCGAACGTCGAAAATCTATTTGGTGGATCTCAGCTTTACAGATCTCCTGACTATATGCAGATCTTTACAGAAATGCTGGAATAGACTATTACCATTGAAAATGTTACGAATAAGTTTATTATGGTGGAGGAACATTAGATTTGCAGAAAAGTATAGCTTTAAGGTAAAAACACATTTCTTGCTACGCTCTCATTTCAGACAGCCTTAATATGCATTTGCCATCGCGACCACATTTGAACCACGCGATGCTAAGATAAACTACGATGTTTGTGTAAAACTCAAAGGAATAAATGCAGCAGTGGATCGACTATGTAATGGAGTAGCAATTCACGCTGGGTATGACTCAACATTTGGTTCATCGTATACAGATTAGTGTTGCTCGGCGTGAGACATGAAAGCGTCGCGTTGAATAAATGTATTCACGCGAACGTACGTAATAGGTCTTTATTAACGTTCCAAAAATAAATTAAAGTTGTCACTCTAAGTAATAATATCGAAAAAGATATATGTTGCGATAAAAAAAAACTGCAAATTTAGTCGAGTCTATGTCTTTTATTCGGGCTCAGGTTCAGAACGCGCTATATTCAATAAATGAAAGAACAAAGAACCAGCAGGAATATTTCCCGATGTGTTGAAACAAAGTTTAGTTCTTCAGACATTGGCTCTTTAGACTAATATCCTTATTCTTATAATGTATGAAAATCTCTTCATGTACAGAAAGAACGTAACGAACTAAACCAACTACTAATGGAATAGAACAGAAAAGATATGTGTCCTAGTTTTGAGATGGGACAATATATGATTGGTACATTTGGCTGTCTAATAAAAACATTTGACTGTGTACAATATCAAACACTAATAATTGAATTTAAAAAGTGTAATTTTGTTTCGGAAAATAGGGTGTTAGTACAATGTTGCTTTGCCGACAGACGTTGCCGATATCGGGAGGCGTGCCGCAAAGTGTAATCCTTGACACCGTGTTGTTTTTAAATTACATTGATAATTTGGCGACTCATCGTTAACTTTATTTGCATTCGATACATTACTGTTCAATAGAAATGAATTCCTTGGTCAAGCAACAAACTAAATCTATTTTACTGTTCCTATAATGGGGCACAAATTGTGCATCCTCAAGTGCATAGATATCTGGAACCTGTTCTGATATCTAAATGTGTGTTATTT
Source organism: Holotrichia oblita (assembly GCA_023690525.1). NCBI lineage: Eukaryota > Metazoa > Arthropoda > Insecta > Coleoptera > Scarabaeidae > Holotrichia > Holotrichia oblita. Next base: position 95,285,770 of record CM043015.1, read on the forward strand.
ATTATGGTTACACATTGTAAGTCGATTGTTATTACTTGTATTTTAAAGAACAAGAATTAAAAATTCCACTCGCAATGTAATTTCGCTCGTAATTGAAATTAAACAGGTACGTTGAACGCCAACATGTTTTTGCTGTTATTATTACTTATACTCTTTCTTTGACGCAACCGGCAATTACGATAACAGACGGCACCTTAAATTAGTATCACAATCAAATATGTACAATAAATTTCCATATTTCATAAATACTTTATGATTTCGTAATATAATTGAAATAAACACTGTATTGTAGCATCACCTAATGTACGTGAAAGTGAATACATATATATATAAAAGCAAAAGGTTAAATTTCCATATCAGGTATTAAAATACGAAGGAGAATGTCAGTACTTAGGTGGGAATTAAAATTTAGTGATTAGCAAACATCTATCTTTCTTTCTTAGTAGTAAATTTTAACCGAATGTATGTGTTTGTGGCCTCCTGACATGAAAACTAAACTCGATGATATAATTTGCACCACAGAAAAAATGAACTTATTTAAATGCGGTTTCTAGGACAAAATGTAGTTTCATGTCGGTGTAAGCTTTGCTTTTAAAAAACATTCTATTTACATGTTCGTGGCTATAGAACCATAGTTCTCAGTACATTTTAGTGCTCATAAATTTGAATTTACGAGAAAGAAATGATTGAAAGAAAATGATAGTGTAGAGTTTTGTTTAGCGGATATATCTATAAAGATTATAATTTTTTAATTCTTTTGGATTTATGAAACATAATCTACATAGGTAAGTATATACATGTCGAGATGTATTTCTCTGAGAACGAAATCGATTTCTATAGTCATTTGGTCTGCGTATAAGAAAAATGCCAAGTTAAAAGGAATAAACTAAATTAATATATACAGGCTTCATAAATGCATTAATCAAATGTACTTTTAACATGAAGCTGTATATCTTAATTGATTCTTCATCCGTCGATCATTAACTGTCAATTTCACGTTTGAAATTAACCACATTGACTTATTTGCTTCTTATCGCATTGACTATACACGTTTTAATGACGTGTTTTGTGTTCGTTTGTTTTTATTAAAAATCGTAGTCCAGAATGCATCACTTTCCAATATTAGCATTAGCTTTTCAATAGATGTACAACATGCAATTGCGTACAGCACGGATCAAAAATACTAACCGATAATAGCAACAATAATACGAAGAAATGTTAGAATTGGTAGATGTATTGGAGCGTGTAAGACAGCCCATTGTCGCTACTCTGTGAGCCTAGAAATATATTCATCCTCATTTGTCAGATGTGGCTTAAAATCCGCTACAAGACGATTATAATAGAAATAAAGGCCTGTAGGTCGATGGCCTTTAAATCAGCGTTAGGACAATGCTTTTTATATCACCGTCTGCTGTTTAAATAAAATGCATTTAAAGCATGACAATTCTGGATTTGATTTAGAAGTGTATCGTTCGTCTTATTATATCAACTGTCGACACAATTTTAGAGTGAGTACTATAAAGAATTAAAGTGGGCTCTGCTATTTTTATTTTTTTTTAATGCAAGGTTAATTATCATTCTTGGAAGCAATAGTACAGTAATCAGGATACGACGAATTGCAAGCGTAAAATTACCATTTTTACGCTGCTTTTAAGTTGCAGTGTATAATGGATTATATTGGTGATACTTTATTATTCGTTATTCAAATCCAATATGGAGTTAGTAAATAATAATGTGTCAAATCATAATTATAGTTATTTAGCATAAGCATATTCGGGATACACATATAAGGATAATTTTTCTAGAAAAAAAGGTCTTGGGAAAAGTAGCGTAGTGTTAGCAAAATAATAATACGTCTTATAAAAGTATATTGTGAGAAATTTTGTTAAAAAAACAAATAGATTCTATTATAAAGATTATTTTTAGGATTCCTAATTAAAATATTTGAAGAAACGTCTTAGGTGACTCAGTTATTCATTCATCAAAATTGGATTACATACGTGTTTAGCAGTCACGTTTGTTGGCAAAATATGAATTATGTGATTTTGATTTGGTTGACTGTTTGATTAAATTTATCTAAATAAATTGATTATTGAGTCATTTGTGTCAAAATTTCATATGCATTGTAAAATGTAGGGTAATGAGTTCGGTCATCAAAATTTGTTCTTTTTAATATAATTAATTAATTTTTTATTATGTTGCTACAGTAAAAATCTCGTTTGCATCAGTCGAAGGTTAAGAACGTGTATGATGAAGTCTTATATATAAGATGATAATTTTTTTTTACTGAGTATTAGTTATACCAGTAAAGGAGGTCTTGGGAAAAGTAGCGTAGTGTTAGCAAAATAACGATTGTTTTATCTACAGCACAAAAGTATATAAATAAAATTACAACACATACTACTTTTATTCTTTTGTTAATATAAAAGTATGATTCGCGATTCGATTAAGTATGAGTAATTCCCTGATTTTATTACTCGTGTTTATGTTTTACCTCAATATTTTCTGGTCAAAATATGAATTATGTGATCATGTGATTTGGTTGACTGTATTATCCAATTTATCTAAATAAACCTAGAACCTTTCATAATGGTTCATGCATTCACTAAAAATGGTTCTTGCAATTCAGTTGTGATCAAAATTTTTGCTTAATATACTTTTTTATTTTTTAACAGTGCCAGTGCGACAATTTACACTAGCATGTAATATGAATATACCGACAGTCTGACTTTATTTCCTTGGCTACTAATGGTAAGGTCCAATATGCAAACAAATTTTTACAATTTACTGGACCGTTGCGGTACATAAGAGGCCGCATTATCAACAATAACACTGAGGAATAGAAAAGGAACTTCTCAAAAGAAAAATATCTGATATTATTTTCCTGTATTCAAATAAGATATCGGGTTTTTTCCTTATACAATATTCAAACATCCACAAAGTAAGATATAACCATTTTGTCTTATATTTCTGTGGAACATACCCCTTTATGGTCCAAAAATAATCGGCTAGCACAAGGGTCGGCAACCTGTGGCTCTTTCAATGTAAAGTTGCGGCTCTCCATTTCCATGCGCAAAAATTGATAATTATTGTAAATTTTGGCTCTTCCATCTAAAAAGGTTGCTGACCCCTGGGCTAGCGTATCAGGATAACTGAAATCTTCCGATGAAAGTGTTCTCTTTGTTCATCACTCACTGCGCCAAGATTTTCCGAGAAGAAATCTAGGTGCAAGTGCAAGAATTGTACTTTTATAAAGATATATTACAACCAAAATGTTTATAAGCTGTTAAGGGTCGTTGTTAATATTTCTGTAATTTTGCGCTTTTTTATTTCCCATAAAGCTGTGAACATTTTTGAAGACTTGCCAAGCTGCTTTGTCCAATAAATTCAATAGTCCGCCAAAGTTTTCATCATGCATTAGTGATGGTAATTGCGGACCCACAAATATGCGTGCTCTAATTTTTACATCATTAATTTTATGAAACTTCCATTTTAAATTAATAATGCTAATAATAATAATATATGTAGTTTGATATGTAACGGAAGCAGATCGACATACAAAACGACCGCAAGGGATGGTTAGTTGGAAGAAGAACAAAAAAAGATAAGACTGACACTCAAGCAAAACATAGATGGTAAAGGAAACTGTAACTAGAAGTGTAATGTAAGTTAAATATTAAAGAACACGAGGAAATAGGAGACTGGTAAAAGAACTATAAATATAGAAAGAGACGTGGAAAAAATTTCGCAGAATGTAATACGTAGGCGTTAATATTATTAAGGAGAGTTACTTTTTATTATTAACCATTTTAAGTATTGAAAATTTACTATAAAATCCAGTACAGTATACACCAAAGTTGTATCAATAGAAACATAAACTATTGACAGTGTAGACACCTAGTATTATTGATTTGTCTGCTTTACAAACACAATCTCACACACAATGAGATCTCACATATACATACATATGTGTATATTCTTTGGTAATTGTTTCACTTAACTTGTCTTCTCGTATTCATATAATAAATAATACGCGTAGACGAATTGCACGTGGATAAATTTGTTTCCCCTTCTAAAACAAACCAATAAGTTAAGTCTGATACTGAATGGAAGCTTGTTCAAGAACGGAGAGCGCATATTCTCAACACAGTCAGTCGCCGTTCGACCCTTATCGCGAGTAGTTGTTACGGCAGCTGTCGCTTCTGCAACTTGTGATCTAGCGTGTATGCGACTTTTACCTGTACATTAGTTGTTACATGCGCGTAAACGTAAGAGTGACTGTTTATGGAATTAACGTGTGCCCATTCCACAGAATCACTTTCGTTGATGACACACCACGTGATGGAAAATTAAGTAAGATCGGTTTTACTCTCGTATTGTAACACACAAATCGATAAAAATGATTGTTTTTTAATTTATGCGAAGAAGCACTTGTGTTTGTAAATACGTGATTAGGTAGAGGCCGTTAACATAGGTCACCGGCGTTCAAAAAAAGTCACTGTATTTAAATTCATGTAATCCAACATAATATGTATGCATATTATGATTGCCGTGGTTTATTTTCCGTTTTTCTCTCCGTAGCACGTAATCTAATAGTGGAAGAGTAGATTTAGAGGAAGATACGTATTTGTATGCATCATTTATGTAAATCAGTTTCTTTTTTGCTGTAGATATTCTGAAATTACTTGCCACTATACTATTTTTATCGCTTTCGAGAAAGTAGTTTTATTTCGTAGATTATTATCAAACTAAAATAAAAGTAATTCTTACGAAATATACCGCTTATATATTATAACTTAAACAAATTATCCTACAAATAAATATATGTTTATATAACGATAGTTTGTTTACGTAATTATTACTTATACATAAATATATTTATTTATTGCGGAAATCAAATCTGCGCGTTCTGCGAGTTCTTCGTTCACTCAAAATAATAATTAAAAAAACAACAATGAAAGATAATTATAGTTGTGAACAGATGTTCTAATATTGTAATATGCATAAGTTCTAGTAGGCGTTGTACTAGAATGAATATGTTTTATGTCATAAATTAGTTACTAACATATAAATAATTTTAATTGCTTAATGATACTTCTGCGCATTGTACTTCCGTCTGTTTTTCTTGCAGATTACCGAATAATTATATAATGTGTATTATTAATATTTGATACCGTATTTTGCATAAAATTGGCTTCATAAGTTTTTATGACAAGTCATAAACATACGCGGAACACCAGGTGTTGTAGAAAGTGTTGTTTGAATAAATCGTTTATTTACGGAAACAATTTACCATAGTTAACATGAATTAATATGTTGATATTTTACGTAATAAATATTTGACTAGAATCATTTGGACTTTACTGCAAACTTGGTTTAATATTTTTTTTCACTGATAAAATGTTACGGAAATAAATACGTAAACCGAGTAACTAATTTACATCAAAACGAAGATAACAAACCACGAGTAGTTAAACAATATTCAACAATAAAAATTTACTCATGAATGTAATAGGAGTTGTAAATTACTACTTTCTAAACTTGTATTGATAAAAATATACCGTTAAAAAGTTTGGACAAAATTGCATCGTTATTAGTCTTAACAGTATCGAAATGAAGGATTTGGAGGAAGAATCTTTGGTTTTGACTCACTTTGAAATACATAAATTGCAGATTGTTTACTTTCAGTCTCATATAAATAAATCCAACTTAATTCCTCATTCATACAGATGGAGACTACATTTAGGCGATCTTGGCTAAGCTGCTGTAGTATATATATCTTTGTGAAATATCTTTGCTTCTGAATTCTTGTAAAATTCTGTGGTATCCAACTGCCACATGTTCAAATATGTATGCAAAATTATGTGATATGTCAATTTCATTCAATCATTGCATGCGTAACATACAAGTCGATATTAGTGGAAACGATAACGGACGACCTTCCTAGAATTCGTCCGGGAATAGTGCGTCTATGCTAGAATCGGTGTACCGCTTGTAAGCATTTTTTAGAATACACTTGGGCGCGAAATTCGAAATGAAATTCATTGCTTGGCCGTTCAATTATTGAATTGGAAATAATATAACTGGCTGCTGTGATTGGCTGATACTCGTAATCAGCTATTTACGTTCTGTTGCTTAGTTCTCACGATATATTGTAAAATTAACAGTTGAACAATAATCTACATCTATTCTATCCATATTTTTCCGTAATAATACACTTGTAATAAACAATTTGACAATTAACAGATATACATGAATACGCAGTTAATAGTTTTATACGTGAATTAAACCGCAAAATGTTTGTCTAAAACTTCAATACGTTATTGTAAACATACTTTTGCAATTTGATGCGTACCCACAAGCTTAATTCCTAACTTAATATTGGATCCAGTTTTCTAAATTTCTATATGGTATGCTTTTATTGAAAAGTCATATTTGCGAATAATTGTAATATATCCGCACCTGCCAACAAGCCAGAGTACTACAAACTCCGCACAGTAAGAATTGAAGGCCGATTGTTAAAGATAGGGATGGTCAGTTATGGAAAATAGGATTATATGGACAACCGGGATGGGATGCTATAATATATACTATATATACTACTACTACTATAAATTCGTGGATCTACTAAAACGGAATCTAATGGTTTATCTCCAGAAATTAGAAACTTAGATTTCGGAAACATTACAAATTTGGATGCTTCGTTATTACGGTTGATAAGATTATTTAATATTTGTATTAAAAATATGCAGAAGGAATTAGTACTAACAAGATGGCTACATACTGCATATTGATAATAAAGTTAAATAAGTTACGTATTGTACAATATGTGTTCTTATCAATACGTATTTACTATAATTACTATTAGTCCGATATGACCACTTCAGTTACAAAAATATACAGCACTATATTACTTATTAGTGAGATTTCGGCACTTATTAAACTTATTAAAAATATCTGAAACATGCCGACTGTACTAAAGTACACGTTTTATTTCGTTGGGGGTGTGTATAAATAATTTATCTGATGATTAATGTTTCTGTAATTACAAAATTCTGTGTCAAATTTAATAAGAAATTATTTCTTCGTAATTTTATATAAGGTAGGATACGATTTCGTTACGCACTTTTATTATAATATATATATATAGGTAAAAACAGTGAAATTAGCTACTTTTATTATAATATATATATAGGTAAAAACAGTGAAATTAGGTAGATTTTACTCGTCTTCTCAGGGCCCCACTGATTTTGTGAGGAACTATTGTATTATAGCTATTTTACACAGTATTGATCGTGTGCCATTCTACCACCATCACCGCATGTTACACACAGGCACACGGTCTTTTCTACTGTTTGCGTGCAGAGTAGGTTCCCAATATAAATATGAATTTGTTTTCTTAGATTATTTAGGTCGAAGGTTAAGGATTTATTTAAGTTATTTTGAAAGTTAGGATAATATAGTAAATCTTGATCCACAGTTTCAAATACACTTAATGCAAATTTTGGGCAGCGTAATTTTTATTTACTTTCTCCTTACGTCATTATTTAGTTTCCAGATTATGGATATTTAAGGTTTGAATTTTAAATTTATTGAGTTGCTGTTTATTGCATTGATGGCGCTAGAATTTGATATAGTCCAATAACAGTATTTATCTGGTTAGTACCTTCGGACGCAAATGGTTTTGTTATTTTCAATTAATCGTACAGTATATTTTCTCATTCTGGAGTAAAACGTGTGAGTATCTTTCAAGCTATAGTCATTTTCTAAAGGCTGGTATTTCATTTCGGTTTTTCACTCTGCATAATGGTACAGTTAGAATATTCTGGTTGAATGTAAGCTATAATTTTGAGAAAATTTGGACCAGCTTGTTTGTGACTAAATTGCACGGAAATCACTATAAACGCAGCGAGAACGTGATTTCAGTTAGTTGTAACTAAAAATAGGTGTGGTAGATATAGAAAAGTTATTTATTATCTACTCGTAAATTGATCTATATATAGATCTATTAATATAACTGTCAAAATATTAGCATTAAATAAGTAAGATACATATATTAATATCAATAGTAATAGTTTTTCGGAAGTAAGTAAATTGTCTTTCAGTTGTCGTTTTTTCTACAAGTGGTACCTGATTCTCTTAGAAAGCGTAATTGACTACAGTTGTCTATAACAGACTATATCTGGCGACCACGATTTCTTTAGCACGAAACAGTTCTAATGCGAGGTAAACATCTGAACATGTTTGTGGTCCAGTGTCATGACCAGGACGTCAAAGGTAGTTTTCTTTCAATCGCATGAAGTGGTTTCGTGTTGCTAGCGTAGTTCCTACTTTCTATGTAGTCCCATAGAATTTAATCCTACTGCGCTGAATTGCGTTATCACTGTGGACACCATTATTTCATTGCCCCACTACACTGTGTTTATGCAATAAATTCCATAATTTCCTGAACTGTTGTTGCATATTACACCTTATTGCATCTATAATTTACGGTAGTTATTGAAACTCGCTAAATTCGCTAGTTATTTAGTAGTTTTAGTAGTAGTATTGTTATTTAGTAGTCGTAGTAAGTGCTCGCCTGTCTTCGTTTTCAAAGTATACTTGTCTCCCAGTTAGCAATAACAAGCATAGTACTATCTTTAGGGTTGACCACTTCCATTCAAGACCGAACCGAAGATTTTTAGGCTTTTTGGTGCATGAATTGGGATGAAATTACCTTGAGTTTGATGTGTGAAACAAGTTGAATATGAGTTGTAGGTAAGACTGCTTTCTATAGTCAAAAATGTCCAAGCATATCAGGGACCTCATATTGAAAACCAGTTAATAGTTTAAAAAATCTCTAAAATTTAACGCACACATGTTTGACTGTATGTCATTTTTCTTCTTCGCATGTGTCCTAGTTATCAAGTTTACGGCATTTTCATTTATGGTTTCACTATCTGTTTTTATAAAATTGTATTTTTAACTTTTGCTGTGATGTGAAGTTTATAAGCGAATATTTATTCGTGCACAAAGGAAGATCAATGACCACAATATCAATTTGCTACTTGTTGTGATGGGTAATAGAAATTTCCTTCTAGCATGCGGAAAATGTGTTAGGGTTGCCGTCTACTCTTTTAAATAAATGGGAATAATGAATACGTTTATATGATCAATGTAAAGGTCACGAGATTTCTTTATAATTAATATAGTATCGTAGCTGCTTTCATACAACTGATAGATTCGACAAATTTAGGTCTCATATCATATTGAAAAATCCTAAGTGATATAATCTAGAACATAACATATATAAAAAAACCCACTGTATTTGCAGCAGATTGATGTCACTTTGATAACAGCTACACGTAAAATAATAACTATAGATTCGACGCATATTCATTAAATTAGACATTATTTTAAATATTTGTTCGTTCTTGCAAATAAAATATTTAAAGTCAAACCGCTATTATGTATTAATAATATATGCATATTATCATTACTTATTAACTAGATGAAGAGCCTGTATGATATTTAAGCGACAATTTTGTAGTTAAAGTTTATGTTTCATGTTAAACAAAATCCTGATAATGAAGCTTAAAAAAGGTATATTTACACATTATTTTCGTTACAATCTGAGGCGCTCTGCTTCAAATATTGCAGCAATATTTACTCTACCTTTGGTTTCATTATACCACGGTAATTTATCTGCCATATGGCCAGGCGATAACACCACATTAATCATGCTTACTTAGGCTTTTTTGAGTACATGATAAACTTTAATTAACATGTTACATGAAAGAAGTTACGGTTAAGAATATTACACACCGTTCAATAGCTATCTGTGAGGCTTTAATTATTGTTGGAAATGTAAAATGTACAGTTGTTTTATATCTTGACTAAAGAAACATAAAGTAGCCGCTAAAATTAAACCCACCCGGAAGAGTCAAATTATTATCAATTTACATATCTTTTATTATACATTTGCTACAGCTGCTTCTTAAATAGTTCTAGTATGTACTCATGTTTGTGAATTCTTACTAGAACCGTCTTTAAATGACAAAGTTTACATTCATATGAGGTAATGTATCAGCACACTTTGGTAAACAGTCCTACTATTTCTTTATGACTTATGTTAATTACATATGTAATTAATGCTTGTTTTAATTAGCTAATTGAATTTACTAAGTTTTTATAACGCAATCTTGATTATTTTGAGGATGGAAAAAGTTCCGTGAAGCTTAGTTGAACTTATATGTATAAGTTTTAAGGTGTTTTCCCACGTGTAAAGGCTACGGATACCATATAATGTGCTTGTAACCTGATATTTGTTTCACATCGAACATTTACGGTCTTCTTTGCTTTACGAAAACTAAAAGTTAATGAACTGTAAGAACGTGTGTCTCTCGTTTGCGACGAACGAAGCCTATATATGTAGACACTGTGCTGAAAAAAAAATCCTTACAGAATATTTAAAAAAGAGATACGTATTGTTCCATAATAATTTGAATACTTTACTTCACACTAGTTTTTTGTTCTTCACTGTTAACCTCGTCATTTAGAGTACGCATCGATTACAGACGACTCATCCAATTTATCAGTGATGTTTAGGATAACTTCATTTAATTATTAGATTTTACACTCTCCTTGATAAATGGATATAATTGAGAAGTGTATAGTGATGGATACTGTGACGGAGAACATCAAATTGGTATCCCTACTCTGATGCTTTAATGAAGAAAATACACAAAGGTTATTCGAAATTGAGAATACACATGATTTTTGTACACTAGGACAATTTTATTAAATTTTGTAGTATGATAAAATATAGCAGAGAAAGAGTGTATTATATTTAGTTGCAGACTCCCAAATGATAAGAATATGTTAGAGTACTTGTAGAATTTCTGTTCAGCAAAAAATAAGTCGGTTACATGTTCTGCAAATTTGCAAAATGTTTGTGTAGAATGTTTGGCAGTACGATTCAAGATTATTGGTCGTACGTTTTGACAGTAACTCTTGTAGACACTCTCTTCTCAAAGGAAGAAGGTAAATTGACTCGATTGTTGCTGCTGATTGTATATCTTTAGTTCTTTTTTGAAATAAGCGATGATTTTTATCTCTATTTTTTAGAAGCAGTACTCTATTGTAGGATGTTTACACATATAAAACTAACTGCTTGGTTTGAGAATAACTACATTATGTTTTGTAGATACGATAAGTTTGAATATGACCAAACTTAAGATTAATTCGACGGGAGAGTAACGTGTTTTTATTGCTATTAGTAATGTATCACATGATGAATATTAAGTTTAAAATCAACAAATGAGATACACACATATATTGCATTAAGATTACGACAGTTTGGATAAATTAAAACAAAGAAATCGCTATTCTAGTTTAACTAACTTAAAATATTGTAAACAATTTGATTTAAACATAACCGGTACTTGCATCGACATTCTGGAAATCCCAGAAATTGTTATTTGTTTCAAATGTTAAGATTATCACATTTTTAAATATAAAGAAATTGTTTTGAGAAGAGTGATTCGAGTAAAAAAATAACCCCAATTTCAGGGGCAAAGCTAAAAATGCGTTCTAAAGAAGGGAACGTCATTCACACGATATATATCTCCGATATATATCCACACATACGCCGTTTTTAGAGGGATAGTCGTGAAATAGAAATTCTTCTATGTCGGTATTTTTATCTATACATATTGCGCGACGATGTATGCAGCTTCTTGTGTGTTGTATTTCACCATCAAATGTATTTATCCGTATACTTTGATGCGCCATCTATTCACAAGCAGTTGAACTAATGGAGTTACAGCAGCAATTTTATCGGATATTCAACGGCAACCGATACATTTTTGAAATGAGAACATTATGCACATATTATACGCGTATAATCTATTGAAATGTGTATGCTAGAGCGAAATATATACAGTATGTCCCACGTCGAGTTTAGAGAAAGTATCTCAATTATCGTTTGTAGAACCAATCTGAAATTTTTGGCATGTAAGTTTTTCACAAAGCTAAAATATTTTTTTAGTTGGCTAATTTCCGATTATACCGAAGATGAGTACAAACTTTGTTATTTTAAATAGAGTGCCCCGTTTTTATAATAAATTCAAATTTTCCGTTAATTTTTATTCCAACTTTATGTAGAAATAATCTTCTGTTTTTTTTTAATTTGACAGCTAGTCCTAGAGAAATAATTATTTCTAGCGTATGGTAAAGATAAGAGAAGCCTAATTCTGCTATCATATAAAGAACTAGAATGATTTATTCGTATAGTTGCACTCTTAAATACAGGGCGTTCAAAATTTAGATACAAATTTAAAGAAATCAAAAAAGTGAGAGGTCATTTTCTTCAAATAGATACCCCTATGTTTCGTCATTTTTCTGAATTCTACATTAAATTACAGTTTAGTTTCATGTACAACATTCCTTATACCTATTTTATATCGATTTCACAACATTTAGTGCATAAATGTTTAATTATGCTAAATTCCAGTAACGACTCATTTGTAAAACGAAGATAGTGTCGTGGAAGACATTTCTGACTTTTGAATAATATTGTGAAAACGTACTAAAACAATTATAAAACGAAAAGCATAATCTTGAATACTAATAAATGATTATATTAGATGTTAACGGGTACCTACATATTATGTAGCAATATCTAATTTTTAGGAACACTTAACATTATAAATCATATTAGACAATATTTACGGAATAAAATCTGTCAAAAACTTCTTCTGATTTAAAATATAATATAAATATTCAACATGATATTAAACTAGACAATAATAAATTAATTTAGTCACCGATACAAAACATTCTATTTATGTTTATTAGCGAACAATCTCAGATAATCAATAGTGTATCAATATTGTTAGTGATAAATATTTTTTTATATTAAAAATGGATATACCATTGCTAGACGATACTCTAGACTATTGCGCATAAATATGAATTTTATCGCAATCTACTACCTATTAATATTTATATCTATTATTTATTTTGTATTAATATTGTTTATTGGTTTTTTTTTTTAGTATAGGAACTAGGAAGTGAAATGTTCATGTTTACGTAAATAACGGCACTGATAATATTTCAGATTTTACAATTTATTATAAAAATACAAAAGAAATTATACTATTATAAAACATTAATATCTGTTTTTTTTTGAATCCAGTCAAGATAGTGTGTAACTCTAGTATAACCATTCGGAAAACCAAAACTACAGCCTAGGACAAATCCGAATGACACAATTCCAACTTGAACATTTTCTATTACTAAGGGCCCGCCGGAATCCCCATTGCATGGGGCTTTAAATTCTATCCCAGTTGTACATATGTGTAAATCATTCTTAACTTTATCCCCCAGAAAAAAGGCACACATGTCGCTAGTTATTATCGTCGTATTTATTCTAAGTAGCACATTTGATGTACCAGTTCCTGCTTCTGTCCTACCCCAACCACTAACGGCAGCTGGATAATTCACAAATAAATTCCCTCGGTCAGAATGTGTCGGGAAGTTCACGGGTTGGATAGTTTCTAAAAAGTATTAGTTATTAATGGGAATTCAGTATTGTAAAAAGAAAGCGAAATACCTGTAAATTCAATTGGTTCCGGTAATTTTATAACAGCAATATCATTGGCAACTGTATAAATGAAGTCTTCATGTAATATAAAAACTGTACTGTTTAAACGAATTGGAATATCTTCATCATTCAGATCATGAGCTCCTAAGATTATTTCTACTGACGTAGCGCTAAAGAGTTTAAGTTTAGTTTTAGTTTAAGACTTGGATGTATGTAAATTATTTTACTTACTAAAATAGACAGTGTGCAGCCGTCAATACATAATTCTTTGAAATGAGAGATCCACCGCAAAATGTTAATTTTCCTGTGCTATTGAAACAATTTATTCTTTGAAATGAGAGATCCACCGCAAAATGTTAATTTTCCTGTGCTAGTTTGAATGTTTAAAGCCGCCTACAATTTATTTCCAGTATAAAAAAACATACAACATTGCAATGCAACTTACTTGGTATGGTATTGAGTGAGGTTCAACTTCTTCACCATTGTAGACTCTAGCGTTAAATAACCATTTGTCCACTGCGTTTCTTGAATTTATGACCGCACTTTCAGCATTCTATTAAATAGTTCTTACTATAGTAACGAAATTTGTTAAATTATTTAGTACTCACCTTGCTGAGTGAAAAAAGTAGAATTGTTAATTTTACAACGTTGATGTACTGCATCGTTAGGTATGTGTATTACTTTTGCTTAGCTATTTTATTTGGTCTTCGTATTATATATTGTATTCGTGATGTAAGTTGTCGGAATTTTGATAAGTTGTTGTTTACGTCTATAATTGTATTATTATTTTACAACTTTTTGTATATGTATTTTGATAGATTATATCTACTTATTAATCACTCTTTTCTTATTAATCGTAGATAGCACTATTAAATACACATGTTTGGTAAACAATTATAGAATTTTTCTTAGTGTTGTTTTGTATAATGTTCATATTTTATAAATTAGTCCTTTCTTTGTTGTCTTAAACCTGTTTAGGTATAGATAAAGTAAATTTTTATTCAATTATTATATGTTAGTATATGTATATTATTACTACCATTATTAGATCATAAATGATTACTAGAAAGTGACGTTTTTAATTCTACTATAGTTACCGAGTTGATGTTACAGTATTATGGTCTATCTAATGACTTGTAGTACCTAATTGTTGGTTAATTTGTCAATCTTCACTGGTACTATGAGTGCTGAAGCAATTTTCTTATATTAGAAATTCATCCAGCGATTTTTCCTTAAACAAGTGTCATTAACACTGATTAATAAGTTTTGAGCAGAAACGGGTTTTATGAACCACTTTTGAAATAGAATTCAAATCAAGTTTCAAAAATATGGCTTTGGATTAAATATTTTTTAACAGGAATTAATTAAACACAAAACCGGTATCTATCCCTATCTCTAATTACAACATCGGTTTTTATTACATTAAGGGTTGATTTTATATTAAATATGATACATTAAAATACGAAGTCATTATTAAACAAACAATGAACTTCATGATATTAATTTATTATAATTAATGGGATATTTAGAAAAATTAATACATCTGTAATTCTCTTTTGAAATTGTCATTAAAATAATAGTGTGATCAATTAATTTCCTATATTTCTGGCTCCACAGTTTGTGCATGTTTTTGGTCGAATTTCGAACGATGTGATTGTTAAAATTGTTAGTTTAAGCTACTATAATAGCTAACATTGTTGATTTTAAAAATCGAACTGTGGCATCACGTGAAACAATTAAGTTATAGGTCCTGTATTTTTGACGTATTTGGCACTCAATGACGAATATTCTTATATACGTTTTACCTTGGACAACCATTTTCCATAAGATAATTTTTGGCTTGATAAATTTGTTTTTACACCATTTTATAAAATTATGTTGAACTGGCTGTGGCTGCCTCATATGTATTTTGTACCAAAATTCAAGAAATGTTTATGTGTATTAGGTTTTTGTCCAAAAAAGGGACTAGTAAAATCAATCCCCCATTTTTTTTTCCACCTTTATCACCACTGTATTTTATAGTGTAGTCGTGATGTGTACGAAGTTTATTGTTTCTAAAATTCTCATGAAGAACATATGGAGTTTCCATGTTTTGGAATCTCGTTCTATTCTCTTAATGAAGTTGAGTACTGGAAGGATATTGGTATAATACATCTTCCAAGAACTCTCAGTAGTAAAGTTTTATCATTTTTATTTGATTGGTAGTAACAGAATGTCTACTTTACTTTTAATGAAACCACGACCATAACACGCGTCCATATAATAGTTGTACATTACTGCCCGAAAGTGCTTTATAGTGTGCTTGGTATTTCATGAAAATTGTCCAAATAGTTTCTTGCTTCTCTTGATTTGATAAAATTAAAAAATGCTTGACATACAACTTCTTCATTGTTACCTGAGCTGCACACCCAACAGAAATTAGAAATTCTCGCCAGTAATTTTATTCATTCATTTTTTATATATTTTTGAATTTCTACTTCAATTTTAAGAAAACAAATATGTGTAATTTTAGTAATTGCCAATTGATAGGTATAAAAGGCTTTTTCCTGATCGATAATAGTACAGCTGAGACACCTAGTCTTAGAGCTATTAGATTTGGTACAGAAGTATATATGACTCTTGCCTCGTTGTTTAAGAAGGTATTTTTCTGTAATCCTTTTTGATTTATTCGCAATTTTGTGGTTTTTGTCTTACTGACAATCGAAAATTGCACAGTTATCTCGTTTCGTATATCAATAATTGCAAGAAATCTGCTATTGGTTTCGACAAGCTAAATCATCGATTTGTCTAATCGACGAAGTAGCAAAATAGATTACAGTACCTGATTTTTACTGCGAGTTGTTAAAAAATTGGCAATAAAAACCTGATACAATCTGTTACAATGCAAAATGATGCTCTGTCTATTTTCCATAAGTAATGTTCATTGATTTATGTAAGTGCCATTAATTACAAATTGTAGACTGGCTTATTCTAAAAAAGCAAAGAAAATACAGTAAAACCTGTGTTAACGGTCACCTGTCTAAAGCGGCCATCTGAGGTAACGGACAGTTTCAAAGTTCCCCGAATGTAGTATAAAGCAACTTCCATATAGGAAAACCTGTTATTTACGGCCACTCATATAAAACGGCTACGACCAAATAAACCAACATTTTTACGGCCTATGTTCATAGAAATTTACCTGCCAAAATCGGCCGGACTATTTATGATGTATCTTTATTGATAGAATACTATCAAATATTATTTCGTATTTGTGGGGCAATGAATGTGATCTTAGTTCTGGACACGTCTCTAGTTGGCACAATACGTGAATGTTTACGTTTTCTCAAATAGTTTAGTTACTTGCGGTTAGTTTAAAATTCCCTCAGTATTCGAAAGGCTGTTTTGATTACTTGATTAGTTTAAAGTTGTCTCTGTATTGAAACGATTCTTAATAAGTATGTCACTAAAAAGAAAAGGTTTGTCGCTAAATGACAAAATAAATATAATCGCGGACTACATATTATCTATATGTACCTACCTAGTCTATGTTTTGATTTACATTAATTAAAATAGTTGTTCGTATAAATATGTGTATTTATAGGATATTTACTTTAATTAATAAAATAAAGAAAAACCACATATGTTTTATTTGTAAGACAAAAACCTGCCAATTACGGCCACCTTTTATATAACGGCCAATACTGTTTCTTTTCCTAATGGCCGTTATTGACATGTTTTACTGTAGTAATAGATTTGACATGAAGCCCTAAGTTTGAGCAAATGTAGTTGGACTAAATGTTAGTTAGTATAATTAATTCAGCTAAAGGAAATTTTGATATGCCCGTTTACGGGTAACTCGCTGCTTTTGTGTTTACCATAGTGTTTGCATAGTTGCACAATGCTTGCTAGACAAAAAATAGCTTGTCACTCATATGCGTCTTGTCTGTAATAATTCCCATATTTTACTATATTGTTTTGAATATCAGATACTTATGAATCATATCAATGAATATTTGGTACCTGTATGGTTCTCTCGTATTACTAACAATAAGTAATAAATGAGCTGTCATTTCAAGTGTGAAGTATCAATACTATTTTTTCATACTTACGAACTTCCCTATTGCAAAATTCTGATAAGAAAATCAAAATATTTACATATCTAATACAACACCAGAAAAATGTACACTGAACTAGTTGTATTTTTAAGAAACCTATTTATCTATTATTTATATGTATATACAAAGGCATACGTCGATTGGATTTGCATATAAATTAAATTCACAGCCTAACAGATTCAGTATACAATCAATCGTCTAACTTCAAAATCAAAATGTATAGAGCAATTGTATTTTGCCTCGCTTTGTTTCTCGCTAAGGTAAAAACAAAAGGTACGTTGTAGGCATACCTAGATATATCATTCTTGTATTTTTTAGGCTAGTGAGTTTCAAAAAGTACAACCTAAAGTATTTCCACGCATTACTGCTGACTTAAGTTCATATGAACGTCAAAGTAGGATCGTGGGTGGTGAAGATACTATGCCCAATGAGTTTCCATACCAGGTGTGTTAAGTGTTTCTGTAGCTTTTCAGTAATAATTAATACTTCAATTTTATCCATAGGCTGCATTATTTTTGGAATTAGAAGCAGACACAGGTTTTTGTGGTGGTTCTCTGATATCTGAAAAATATATCCTAACAGCTGCTCATTGTGTATGGGAGTAAGTTTGTAATCTCTTTTTTAAACATTTCAACGGTTTTACAACAACTTATTATTTTAGAGTTGCGTCCATTGAAGTAGTTCTGGGTGCTTACAACATCTTTGATGTAGAAGATACGCAAATTAGAATGAAAAGCACTGAATTCATTATGCATGCAGATTACAACATTAAAGTTCCTCGTTATGATATAGGTCTCGTTAAGCTACCAAACTCAATTGTTTTTACAGGTTTGTTTAGAATTTCTTCTGGATCTATTAACTACATCTGGTATTAACACTATTTTAGATGCTATACAAAAAGTTAGCTTACCATCATTTTCCAAAGCTGATGATACATTCGAAAGTCTTTATGCAAATTTTACTGGTTGGGGTAAAATAGAAGATGACGGCTCTATATCTCCTACGTTATTAGTTTCTACTGTGGAAATTATTGAAAATCGACTGTGTAACTTGTACTTCTTTGGCATCATTAAAGAGTCTCACGTATGCACCGACGGTTACAGAGGTCAAACACCGTGCAATGGCGATTCAGGTGGTGCATTAGTTATTAACGGTGTACAGGTATATTAGACAAATAATTACTCTTTTACGGTATAAACCATTTTATTCTGCAGATTGGTATTGCTTCTTTTGGATTCGGATTAGGTTGCAATCATTTATGGCCTGGAGCATTCACTAGAATTACAAGTTACCTGGAGTGGATACAGGAAAATAGTGATGTAATGGTATTGCCATAATTGAAATAGAATACAAAATAAATATAGGAAGGTAGATCTTAATTGTTGCATATTATATTGTTATATACTCTTTGAGACTTTAATTGTTATATATTATACTGTTATTTTGTTACATATTAGTTGAAAATTAATGAATTTCACACATCATATATGATGTGAATAAAAACTAGGTGCGATTTGTATGTGTATATTAAGCAATAAAACAACATTTAAAAATACAAACTATATTTTTTTATAACGCAAAATTTGGGTGTCGTATAAATTTTATTCTAATAAAAATCGGAGTAATAGTCTGTACATTTCTCTGTCTAATTATATGGAGATTTAGAATCCTTAAGAAATAGTAGCCTACTTCACCACATTATTCAAAACAGCCATTACATTTGTATGTATACATCTAAAAGTGAATACTTGTTAGTTTCTGAGATAAAAAGTTCAATATTTTAGAAAACTATCATTTTTAGTAGTTTTCTTAAAACCATTTACCTAATCGTACATTAAAATTACAAAAAATATATTTAACATACACAATCGCTTCAAGCAAACAGTATCCCGATACCGATACTACATACGAGGGAGCGTTTTTATATTCGCGGAATGGGAGATAAGGGGTGGAAATAAAAAAACCAAATTATTTTTCTTTTTCAATATATTCACCTGCAAGACGGATACATTTTTCACATCTTTCGATTAATTTATTTACACCCTCATAAAAAAATGATTTCTCTTTATCTGCAAAATACGCCGAAACTGCCTCCTTGACTTCATCATCGGCAGTAAATTTTTTACCCCGCAGCGCTTTTTTCATTTTCGGAAACAGGTAATAATCACTCGGGGCCAGGTCTGGGCTGTAGGGTGGGTGATTCACAATTTCGAAGCCCACCTTATGCAGGGCAGCTAACGCAACGCGGCTCTTGTGGACGGGCGCGTTGTCGTGCAAAAGCGGCACACCTTTCGTCAATTTTCCCCGTCTTTTCTCTTTAATGGCTTCTTTTAGTCGCTCTAATATTGAAGCGTAATATTCTCCGGTTATAGAAACACCTTTATCTTTATAATCAATCAACAATATTCCTTCCGAGTCCCAAAATACCGTTGCCATGAGTTTTCCAGCTGATTGTGACACTTTAAATTTCTTGGGAGGTGCTGTGCCCTTTTTATGCCACTGCATGGAGTCTTGTTTGGACTCAGGTTCATAATGATGAACCCAAGTTTCGTCTCCAGTAACAATTCGACTCAATGCAGCATCCTTGTCTTCATTACACAGGTCCAAAAATGCACGCGAACACTCTACGCGCTGTTGTTACTTGGTTGGTTACTTGGTTTATGTTACTTGGTTGACGATAGCTCAAAGACTAACTGTCTAACGACGATGATCCACTTCTCTTTACTAGGGTTGGGTTTTTCTACCCTTAAGCCCTGTAGTCTCTGGGTGGGTCCGTCATGACCCTTTTGATTGTTTTAGAATGAGCAGGGATTGCGTCTCCCTGCTTGCAGCTTCTAGGGGTGATCTACAGATGTGGTTTGGTCTCTAGTCGTTCGCAATGCCAAGCACTCTCCTGATTCTTACTTTGGGTGGAGGGCGATCCGGGTCAAGTCCGGAGAGACGCTCAATCAGCGGGTTTTCGGAGGATGAAGCCCTGTCTAACGTTTTATTTGCTAACATGGTCAGGAAGTCCTTGATGGAGGGGACGTAACTGTCTAATAACAATGAAACTTCGTATTTATACTAATTATGAGTCGCTGCACAGGCCACGCCCCCAATGCGCCTAATCACCCCCCTACAACCCGCTCATTCCGCGAATATAAAAACGCTCCCTCGTATATTATAACTTACTATTGAAATAAAGTATGCAGATTTAAAATTGGTAGTAAACCGAATGAAAATTTCCTTTCTCATTAACTAGTTAATAATCATTAGATTTTTTAACTATACTAAAAAAGTGCAACATAATAATTTGTTAAGTTTAGAAATGCAGCGGCTATTAATGAAAACCCCGAGATATTTTTAAATTACAATTTTTGAATTCATTTTTTAAACTGTCACATTTATAAAAGTATCTTTCCAAATTGGTTGAATTTTAGTCAGGAGGCAAATGTTGTCCAGGGACATGCAAAAAGAAGAAAATTGAACATTTTGAAACTTGTTGATTGTTTCATTGGCAGCAATTTTATTTCGTTAATATTTTATGTAATATATCTTATTTTAAATATACATAAGACGTTCCTCCGTTTAACGCGATAACAATTTATTTAGTGTTTCGATGTATTTATATATTTACTAGTTAGTCCCACATTTATCCTAATCTATAGTGGATTATTATTTCATACATATAGCGTAATGGCTTGTATGCAGAAGATAGAAATAATATGGTGTGAATTATTGACTCACATTCCACATGAATACGCTAACGAGTTAGCATAACCATTATTGCTCATATACTAGTAAGAATACGTAGTTTATGGTAAAATTGTCCTTCTAATTGTATTATAGGTATTTTTGTATTAACAAGTGAGTTATGTCATTACCAGAACAGAGAGAACTTTAGGTTCAGTGTTCGAAGTATGTAAACAAATTTGTAGCTTGGTGTTGTAATTTTATGGTTGTTATTTCACTTCCTTATTGTTTGACAATAATTTGCTCATAATAGCCTGGTCGAGGAAAAATTAGTAGCCCATTGAACACACGATGTCATTTGTTAGTACATAGTTAGTGGTATTATATGAAAGCATGAGAAAGGTGTTAACTTAAAACACTAAAGGTGAGCTAAGTATAATGTATTGTGTACACATCAAAAACCAAGGGAATATTGAAACAGGAATATTTAGTTTCATTTTTTTATTTTGAACGATAATTAATTGTTTTTATATATGTAATATACAGGGTCATTCACGCAACTGGTTCGTTAGAACTTTTTGATGTTCTTGAAATTCAACATTTCTGATAACTTGTAGTTATAACTGATGAAAATTCGAAATATTTTAATAAAGTAATTAGTATATGGTACATTAAAGTAATGTACTTGTAAAAGTACTAAGGAGCACTAAATATACACCTTTGAGAATCAGAAAACTCGCTAGAATTTAATAAAATATCTCTTCAAATGAAATCCAGAAATATAGGATTACATAGAATATCTATTTCCATGTTTCTTGCGGATACGATTTTAGTATACAACAAATCATATTGTTTTTGTTAACGGATGATAATAAAAGATTAATTTACTATAGATAAAAAAATAAGGAAAGCAGTTCCGACAAATACAATTGTTTCAGTTGGCGTAGATGCACATTGCTTGTATATACCGGGATATTATGTGCAATCTATGGATTGCATTCTGGGTGACTAGAAATGGGACGGACTTCAACTGTAAGCATGCAGGCGCATGATTCCTCCCACTCACCCCGCACTAGTATGAATGACGGCTTCGTTGAATTGATTGAAATTGAAATTGAAAAGATCGATGTGAGAATAGCATTTTCGAGTAGTTGGACAAGGGCAAAGAACAGTAGTGGGTACTTGCTGTTAGACAGCGATAGCATACAACGCACAATTGTCCAGCAGAATAGCATGCGTATTTCTGGACTTTGCTAACTCATAGAAATCATATTTTCATCCTTCTTTTATTCATATAAAGAGGATCATCACATTAAAAGTTAGCTCTTGGTATGTATACTTCCGTTCAAAGATATTTGGCCAATCAGATTATATCAGGACCATCATTCCTAGCTTGTAATTTTGCTGATATTCAATTACATATATATACATGGTAATTGGTGCGAATGGTCTATGGCCGAAGTCCGAAGTATTATACAAACGGAATGGACTTTTAAAACAAAAATTTGTGGTTGGACATGGTTGAATATGAATCATCAGAAAATATTTTGAAATAATTATCACTTTCGGTTAACCAAAAATTGGCATATACATACTTGCATATTTTAAATAGCATGTTACAAATTCAGTTTCTATGATATATTTCATATATCATAACCTATACCTAAATATCATTCATTCTGAGTTATTTGCAATTAAAATGAAAAAAAAATGACAGATACCGGTATAACATTATAGTAATATTACGTTACATAGGATAAGAGGGGACAAATGAATGGGTTTCAACAAAGAAGCGTTTGTATTTTTATAGTTGCTGAGTTATTCAGGGTTTTTAAGGTACTGATTTACATTCTGCAGTTATAATCGACGGTTTTGTTGACCATATGAGAAAAAATTAAAATATATACCTATAATTGTATGTAAGTAACTCTTAATAACTAAGATTCCTTTTTTATTTTCAGGAATAGCGATGGACTATTTAAGAGTAGGAGTCACGCACATGTAGGCGATGAATTGGAAAATACATCCTCCCGCGTTCGTCGTTCGATGACGCAGGCGGCTATGCCGCGAACTATCGGCGAACTTCAAGCTAAGCTGAAACAGAGCGGCGACAGTGATTGGCGAAAGAGAATACCGAAATTAAATAACGCCAACGAGGAGCTGAGCTTATTGAAAGTGAAAAACATTTATAACGTAAGAACTATGCAATATTTGCTCATTATAGTTTTCTTTACACAACGCAAATGAAGGCGATTTCAAGTTCGCAATGTGTAAGAGATGTTGATGAAACAAATGTAAATGCGGCTTGGTTATGACATTGGCTGCACGTTATATTTGTTTTTTTTTAATTTACTAAATGTTTTAATTATTTCCAAATCATATCTATTTCACATTTCCCGATACAGTTTTAGTCACAGTTAACTATCAAAATTGTAGGTAGGTGTCTGTTAATGAGAAGAAGATTGAATAGTATTTTGTGGATTTAACTAATTGTACTATTAAATTAACTTTTACTTTCTTATATTACCATATAAAAAAGTGATGTATAAGAAATTTTACTGAAAAGAACATTTTAAAAAGAACTGGAACGTGTATGTGTACTTATGTTAGTCAGTGCATCCGCCCATTAAACAAGTTTATATGCCGTTATCGTATTAATTCTGTGTTGCTCATTTCAGCGTACACCTGTAACGCCTATATATTTTATATATAATGTCATTTACACTGTAGAATACATTTACGCAACTACATGACCTCAAACAAATTACTAAGGTGTACATAACAAACAGTGTTGGTGACGAGATTCTTGTGTTCCTAACGTTACAAGATGAGATGAAAACTTTCGTTTTGCGGACACTACAAGAGACACGAAAATTTTTAATTTAAATAGATGTATGTGTAAATATTTCCTTCTACTGTAAAGACCAAAAATTATTGCACCTATTGCAATTGAGTAAACGAGTAAAACGATTTATTTACTTACATCATACATTTCGATTGAAAGCTTCCAAGCATTCCACGATAATTGCTGCCACTAGGAGTGACTGCTCTTGTATATTTTATTTGTGCCTTGGCTTCACTCTAGTAATATTTTTATCTATAACTAATTATAAGAAAGTAATAAGAATTAAGTATTTTATTTAGGTTTCATCTACAAAGTGAAAAATTCCGTGCAGCCATATAACATTTGTTGCTGGCGTTTGTCAGTTCTTCGGCACTTTTGGATAACCATCTTAAAAAAAAACAATGAAAACACTCGTAAAATTACTTCGTTTTATCTGCAGTTTTTTATTCAAAGTATAATGAACAGTATAATTTTCTTTGACAAAAATACCTTGAAGATAAAGAATCTTCGAAATCAGTTCTTTTCTGTGTCTTTATTTATCTTTCCTTCGCGATTATCTCCATCATTGTATTCGATATTGTGGTATTCAAAGAGATAACTGCACAATTTTGCATTGTAAAAAGCTCAACAATGAACAAAATCAGGAATAAAACCAAATCTTAGACTGAGAGGAAATTTTGGGTCAAACTTTGCGAGTCAATCTGTTGGCTACGATAAAGCTTCTTGAGAGTATGATGAGAGAAGATGTCATTTCCGAAAATGAACAATTTTGTAACTTATTACACTAATGTATATATGTACATACCTAACATTCTGACATAGCGTTATAAAACTGAGAACTATACCTCAGGATTTTTTTAATTTTTAGGACTCATTAGTTCAGTCACGTATTCCTATGTGATTAATATCATACTTACTTTTCCCAAAATTGTGAATTTATTCGATGTATTTCGACTATACTGCGTGTACATCTAAATTATTTTTTACAGGACGCTTACTTCAGAGGAACTAATAACCATAGTTCATAATCCTATAAAACTCTCTCAACCTCTCATCTCAAATATATAACGAAGTTGTATTATTTACGTAAAAAAGTCAATAATCACACTGATCGTTTGTTTTATTATTTCTCGTGTTGTTAGCTGTACATCAGAATATTTATTACTGTTTTTTGTTATAAAGTAAATAAAAATATAGTACCATAATAAATAATGAATATATGTGCACAATCTGAAATAGCATACGAGGGAGCGTTTTTATATTCGCGGAATGAGCGGGTTGTAGGGGGGTGATTAGGCGCATTGGGGGCGTGGCCTGTACAGCTACTCATAATTAGTATAAATACGAAGTTTCATTGTTATTAGACAGTTAGTCTTTGAGCTATCGTCAACCAAGTAACATAATCAGGAGTGAAAAGTGAAATATGGAAAAAATCGAATATCGTGCCGTTATAAAGTTCCTTACCAGGCAAGGAAAATTAGTCACGATCATAATGAACGAGATTTCATTGCTTCATTCGGGTCGGGGGCGAGGTCTGCTCCTCCGACTCCGCTCTTCGGAGAAGCGTCGACTGGACACAGTTTGAGTCCAAAACGGCGGAGTTGATTCCATCCCTATCGTCGGCACTTGATACTCCTGAGTTGCTGGAGGATGAGGCCCGCAGGTTTTCTGAGGGTATCTCCACTTGCCTAAGGCTCTCTACCACCTTTAAGAAGCCGACCATCGACAGATGGCTTCCCACTCATATCAGGGCCTTAATCCGAGATAAGAGACGGGCTAGAAAAAGAGCCCAAAGAACTCTTCACCCAGCCGACATCCATCGAGTTAATGTCTTGTCCACCAGGCTGAGGCAAGTGTTGAAGGATTTCCGCGAGGAGAAATGGTGGGAGGGTGTTGCCGCTGCACATCTGGACGACGGCTCTATCTGGAAACTGTCTAGGTCACTTAAGAACAATAACCAGAGGACTGGTGCAACGGGTGCACTTCATGGTCCCGGTGGACTAGTACATCAGGCCGCGGATAAAGCCGAGGTTCTCGCAGATCATTTCTCATCAGTCCACGACATTTCACAAAGCGAGGACTCTGACGATGACATTGAGGAGGAGGTTGAGGCCTCAGCCCATTGATGTGACAACTAGGGGTGAAGTTCAACATTTCATTAGAACGAGAAAAAAGGGAAAGGCACCTGGGCCTGACAACATAACGTACAGCGCGCTGCTTAGACTGCCTGATGCCCTTCTTGATCACCTCGTCCTGATCATTAATTGAATTATTCACTTAGAATACTACCCGAGCATCTGGAAATACGCACACGTCGTGGCCATTCCTAAGCGAAACAAAGACCACCTATTCCCGCAGAATCATCGCCCCATCGCTCTCCTTTCTTGTCTATCCAAAGTCGCCGAGGCTGTCATCCTGAACAGGTTGAAGGAAGAACTCTTTGTGCTAGACACCATACAACCCGAGCAATTCGGATTCCGGGAGCGTCTCTCCACGGATTTCCAACTGTTCAGGATGACGGAAGCTATATGCAACTCTCTCGAAGCGCGTGAGACGATGGGTGCGGTGTTTCTGGACATCGAGCGGGCATTCGACACGGTCTGGCACCACGGGCTGGTCCATAAGATGGTGTCCGGGGGCATAAATCCGGCTATCATACGAATAATACTCTCGTACCTCACAGAGCGTTCTTTTTCCGTCCGAGTCGAAGCCTCGGTCTCCGCCCCGAGGCATCTGTCTGCAGGCGTCCCTCAGGGGTCTCTTTTTGCTCCGACCCTATTTCTCATCTTTATGGCAGATCTACCTAAAGTTCCGCAAGTCCAACACGCAATCTATGCGGATGATACGGCGGTCTACACCTCCTCAAGGAGTGAGGAGCTGGTTTGTCGCAGGCTGCAGGGGCAGATTGATGCCATTGGTGGATGGGGATCCAGGTGGAGAATGAAATTGAACGAGAGTAAATGTGTCGCCATTCGATTTACTAAAAGACTACGATTACCGCATGATAACATCTTCATTGGCGACTTTCGCTTACCTTGGAGTCGGTCGGTTGTGTACCTGGGCGTCACTCTGGACCAACGCCTTACATTCAGCCAGCACGTTAAGAGAACTGCCGATAGGTTTTTGGCTGCTCGTTCCGCATTGCTGCCTCTTCTTTGCAGGAAAAGCACGATGTCTTTAAAATATAAGGTGCTACTTTACACATCTTTCCTGCGACCGGTTATGACATATGGAGCTTTGTCCTGGTCCAGTCTTGCAAGAACTCACCTCAATCGGCTCGAAGTCCTTCAAAATAAAATGCTAAGAATGATTACTGCAGCGCCATGGTTCGTCAGGAACGTGCAGTTGCGCACAGATCTTAACGTCCCCTCCATCAAGGACTTCCTGACCATGTTAGCAAATAAAACGTTAGACAGGGCTTCATCCTCCGAAAACCCGCTGATTGAGCGTCTCTCCGGACTTGACCCGGATCGCCCTCCACCCAAAGTAAGAATCAGGAGAGTGCTTGGCATTGCGAACGACTAGATACCAAACCACATCTGTAGATCACCCCTAGAAGCTGCAAGCAGGGAGACGCAATCCCTGCTCATTCTAAAACAATCAAAAGGGTCATGACGGACCCACCCAGAGACTACAGAGCTTAAGGGTAGAAAAACCCAACCCTAGTAAAGAGAAGTGGATCATCGTCGTTAGACAATTAGTCTTTGAGCTATCGTCAAACAAGTAACATAATCAGGAGTGAAAAGTGAAATATGGAAAAAATCGACCAGGCAAGGAAAATCAGTAGCGACCATAATGAATGAGATGTCGTTGGTTTACGGCGACTCTTGTCCAGGAAAAACCATGGTGTACAAGTGGCATAGTTTATTTAAACAAGAAAGGGAATCCCTTGAAGACGACCCGAGGCCGGGCAGGAGCATTGAGGTGACCAGCACTTATTCAAAAAGTTGAAAAAATTGTACTCGAAGATGCTCGACTAAAGAAGAAACAACTCGCAGAAATGGTTGGAGTATTCGATACAACAATTTTTAAAATCCTACACGATCATCTCGGCATGTCTAAGGTCAGCGCAAGATGGGTGCCGAGAATGCTCACGCCGCCGCAAAAACAACAGCGCGTAGAGTGTTCGCGTGCATTTTTGGACCTCTGTAATGAAGACAAGGATGGTGCATTGAGTCGAATTGTTACTGGAGACGAAACTTGGGTTCATCATTATGAACCTGAGTCCAAACAAGACTCCATGCAATGGCATAAAAAAGGCACAGCACCTCCCAAGAAATTTAAAGTGTCACAATCAGCTGGGGAACTCATGGCAACGGTATTTTGGGACTCGAAAGGAATATTGTTGATTGATTATAAAGATAAAGGTGTTTCTATAACCGGAGAATATTGCGCTTCAATATTAGAGCGACTAAAAGAAGCCATTAAAGAGAAAAGACGGGGAAAATTGACGAAAGGTGTGCTGCTTTCGCACGACAACGCGCCCGTCCACAAGAGCCGCGTTGCGTTAGCTGCCCTGCATAAGGTGGGCTTCGAAATTGTGAATCACCCACCCTACAGCCCAGACCTGGCCCCGAGTGATTATTACCTGTTTCCGAAAATGAAAAAAGAGCTGCGGGGTAAAAAATTTACTGCCGATGATGAAGTCAAGGAGGCAGTTTCGGCGTATTTTGCAGATAAAGAGAAATCATTTTTTTATGAGGGTATAAATAAATTAATTGACAGATGTGAAAAATGTATCCGTCTTGCAGATGAATATATTGAAAAAGAAAAATAATTTGTTTTTTTTATTTCCACCCCTTATCCCCCATTCCGCGAATATAAAAACGCTCCCTCGTATGTACTTTATTAAATAACCAAATTGTTAAATTGATCATTTATTTTTAGTTCTCCCCTTATATTTCAATTTTTATACGGATTCTTCTGTTTCTTCCACTTTCAAATATGGGTTGTATATGTCAAATATAAGTGCTTCCAGTCTTTTCAGTTTGGTTAAACATTCTCTATACTTAACACTATAACACTATCTATGTCATGATAAAAGTAGATAAAGTACGGTCCATTTGCACATTTGCATTTCGAAGCAATATATTTACCTGCCGCTGTGCTCCTATATAATAAGGTGCTTAGCCATAATAATCTGTATAGTTTTAATTCTTTAAATAAATACAGTGTGCACCTAAAGCACGGAATAAATTCAGTAAAATAGAAATAAAAATTTTTGCGAAAAATCCTCGACCAGGTCGATGTTAATTGATGGAAACATTTTTGCCTCATCGTTGATTTTTAATTATCTTTTTTTCATTAGTGAATGGCAACTGCCAATATTTTTTTTTTGATTTTGGGGCATATTTCAATCAAGAAAAAAAATTGGGAGTTCCTATTTCGAAAACAAAATATGACGAATACTAAAAAGCAAAAGATAATTGAAAATCAACGATCACGCAAAAATATGTATGTAATATGTAAATATTTCTATCAATTAAAATCGACCTTTTCTTTCGCTTTTACTGAATTTATTCCATACTTTCAGTGCACACTGTATGAGGTGATCCATTTAGAGAAATGATTTATTTGAGTTTCGAATCATCCTGTATACAGTTTTTAAAATAATTAAAGAACTGCATTTTGTTGTTGACTCAACGCTACTTTAAGAAGCATACCGTAAATTCCTAAAGATTTTTAAAGTACAATGTTGACCTAGAATTTTTTAATTCTCAAAAGACAAGTGATCTGGTCCTTGGACTTTATCGTAGTAATAATAACGTACATACACATATAGCTTTTCCTAAAATCAATTTTTTTTATTAATTAAACGGTAAATCTCCAGTTTACTAAACCATGTTACGAACATTTAAAATGTATCAGATTTTCAAGTATATCTTGTGGTGAAGATTTATTGTACTTTACGTTCATATAAATTCTTTTTATATCAAACAATTCTATATGGAAACGTTATAAACATATCTGGCCATACTTTAGTAGAGTTAATAGTATCTTTGGTTTTGTTGGTCGAATAGATAACTATAAATATCGGTTACTAAAAGCAATGCTGTGTGAAACTGAGGAAAACCATACTTTCACATGAACTATTGTATTATCTCGTAAAATTTTTTGTTTAGCATTCGTAAGTTTTACGCATGTGTGGATATATTCAATTATCTCAGAAAACCTAGCTTAATAGCGTGAGTAATTGATGTTTTAATTAATGAAAGGTTCGTAAATTGTTTTAAGTAACTATGTAATGTGTATTTAGAAGTATGAAAAATATTTCACTTTTTAACATAATCTAGTAACTTTGCTGTATTTAGTAACAAATAAGTACTTAACAAGTGACTATATGTATAATATAGAGAAAGATGTAGTGTTTATCTAATTATTTTATATCGAAAACGCCAAAAATATTCTTAAAAAGTTTCCAGTAAAAATATTGAATTAAGTTATTAATTATCTAATAGAATATATTGTAAGCTATTTTAAAAATTACCTACTTTGAAAAGCTGCGAACTTCGTAATTGCAGATGATATTGTCAAGTTTAAGTTTTTGCGCCCTGTTTATACGGTTACAATAAACCTTAAATCCACAGAGAAGATAATGAATATTAATTGGTATAATTTGATCGAACAATGTAATACATTGAAAATAAGCTACGCCCCAACTGGTCGAGGTAGTTTCACTATTAGTTGCATTATCATACCTCACCAAGTGATACTACGTTGGGTAAACACGTAACTAAGTGCACTAATCTGGCTTGCTACAAGCATTACATTCTTTACTTAGCGGTTCAGGAAGTGAAAAGCAATTTAACATAGAAACGCAATTTATGATACTGGTTCTTATGCAAATAATCTATACTTCAGTTGTCCATTTGTTAAAGGAACGCATGAGAAGGTATTCGGTACTATCACACCGTAGATTATACATATCCGCAAAATGTAACTCTTATTACCGTTTTGTTAACAGTCACCCACAGTAATTCATAATAAATAAATAATAAAATACATTGTTAATTCATAGTTGGAACTGAACATAATTTTTCGGATTTCAGGCCCAACAAATGCACCTTCTTTCAATATTTCTGAACAAGAGGAAACTTCTCCCATACATAATTGCATTACGCAACACTTGCTCTACTGGTGCATTAATATAGGGAACGTGGAAATTTACTAAAGCCACTTTGCTGCAATTTTAAATCACCATGACCGGAAAAGCTTATTTTATTTAAAATTATATACATATATTTGTTTCGTTAAAAAACATATCTGCCTGAATGCTTTAATTTCGATATTTTAATGAGACAAGTATATAGCTATGTGGTGGTCGCTTCCGGTTTATAAGGTGTATTGGAGATCTCATAATGAGTTTGTAGCTTTTGTATTGAATATGCTTAAAATTTAAAGTAGTTTAAATATAAATCTTAAACTACTCTCTAATACATTTGTTTTGTTTCTTGTCACCTGTAATGACAAGGAAAATTTATTATTAGAGTAGTATACATTATTTGTTGCACTATTCGCTAACGCAAAGTAATTAAGATATAAATTTGAGCTGATTATCATCTCGTTAGATATCTCATATCTTATCCTACTAATCAGCAATCATAAGGTATAGTCACTTACATCAACATGTAATAATTCTCGCAATCGTCAACATTTCTATTAGTAATAATAATGAACACAACACTACCTAGGTTGTCAAAATAATGATACATGAATCACCTGTGTGTAGGAGACAATGTTATAGTAAAAATATTGACTACAAAATCAGTAGCAGTTGATTGTGAAGCGTTATAGGCGCATTGTTATTCTGTAACTATCTAGCACTACCATAAAAATCGATAGCTTGTATTGATCTTTTCAAGGTTCACCAGAGACGAGGTATATACATTACAAACTGTTATCAATACCGTTACATAGCTATTATTTACACGTGTAAAATTTGTGTTATGCTGCACTCATTCCTTTGCGGAAAGCCGCGTTCACAGCTAATTGCATTTATAGTAAATATCGCGCGTTAATGGAGTACTACAGAGATGTGGTGGTGAGTACAGATATGATTGCAATAGTTTGGTGTTTACTTTAGATGTTCGATATTGCTTTATCTAACCTTCTTCAATATGGTTAGTGCAAAATACGTATCTAAATACTATTTCTTGTCTGTTATGTTTTAACGATATTGCCATTATGCAAAACTAAACTTAGCTTTGCTTCGGAAATCGTAAAACACGCATTTATTTAGTCTGAATATCAATTTTTATGTTCCTAATGTTTTGTTCGATTGCAAAATTAATATTAAATGTAGTAATAAGATTTAAAAGAAAGTTTCAAGTTGACAACACAGTACTTTCTTCTACTATTATACTTCCCACCGAATGATAGGTTTAACTATACAGTATGTGACTAAATTAGGATGTTAGAGATAGCAACCAATAAAAAAAAAATCTTATTGTTCCTTAAGCCGTTTATCCCTTAAACTATGAATCAAAAAGTGTAAGTGTTAACTGATGAATGTTTCAGAGACTTACACATGTGTATTAACATACATACATCAATTTACACTTCTACCTTCCAATAAACCAGTAAATTACTACGAAAACTTAATGAATATGTTGTACATGTTATACAGTTCTAAAAGTGCTGTGGTCGTTTTTCACTGAGCACGCGTGAAGAAGTATTTTCAGGTGATTTCACGGTTCTGAATCAAGTAGATTTAAATCGAACGCACCTGTATACCAAGGCACCGGTCCAACATGACCAATTCGTTAATCGTGATATGTAACCTCTAAAACTCCCCTCACGATTGAACGAAAATTAAATATGTTTTACATTTTTGTACATAAAGCACCAACCTAGTATTTTTGGACTACATTTTTTAATCAAAGCATACATTAGGGTTCAAGTCTGTCAATGTTTTATAATTTCTAATCGTTTTAACTTCAAATGAGTATCTAACGAAACACCATTTATTCACCTCGGACGTTTGGATTTATACCGTTTTGTTCGGCAGTGCCAACACTTTATTTAACCTATAATAAAAATGACTAATGGCATTCTTTTTTTGTAATCATTTGTATAGTGCGTCTCTTAAAAGTAATGATCAACTTCACTAGTTTTTCAAAAAAGAAAAAGAAAAATTCTAAAAACGGATCAGTTCCTTCCTCAAAATCAAATTTTTGAATGCTTATCAAGCTGCTTCCTCCAGTAGCGTCCATAGTCCCTCCGACTCAAACTCAACCCCTCATCAAGCATTAGTGATTGTATTTATAGGCAGGCATATACTGTTTCTTTCAATTCTGCATCACTAATTTTAGGAAACTTCCGCTTTACACACATGGAACCAATTATATTATCCATGACCGACGAAAGCTTTTATTAATCTAACGTAACGGAAATAGATACAGGTAGGATTACGCAATTCGTCATGTTTCACTTTTTTATCTAAAGAACGATTCGCGTTTAAATTACCAGTTCCTAGATTGCCATTGATTTCTAGTGAAGTGACTTTTTCAGTCTTTACTATCCTATTTACATAAAAAAACAGATACATATCTAAGTTGCAAACCAGAATAACTGCCTTCAAATCGCCACAAATATTCCATTTATTCATTGCATATTCAAGCTTTTCCAATATACATTTAAAATTTAATGTTTTCCTCATGCAGGCAGAGTGAGTCGTACGTACTGATGGCAATTTATTACCATTATGTACAGGTTTTAAATTAACTTCAGAGGAGTTAATGAATGGTACGTTTGAGTTAGCGCATTTGGTTGCATCACATTTACAATACTGTAGCAGATTTTATTTGTCAATATAAGTATAAATGGACGAAAAAAAACGCTTTAAAATATGTATTTCAAAAAATTAAAATAAAAAGCTGTGGCTTATGAAGAAATACCTATTATAGGTAACACTAAAAAGAACTATGTATAATGAGTAAAACTGTTGCACTCGTGAGACAAAAACCATGTTGCCCAGTGTTATTTGGCTCACCGACGCTGCAGTCAGATTCTTTGCAATACTGTGGTATTCAAGGAGATAGTTGCACAGTTGTGCACTAAATATATACCTAAAAAAAGCTGAAAATTGTCAGTATTGCCATATTGAGCCGCGCAAGGACAAATCGATATAAAATATATTCTACATTTTTTTAAATCATCATGCGCTGATTGATCAGCACCGCAAGAGTCGCTGTGCCGAAAATATGGCTAGCATTATTCGCCACGAATAAAAATGCGGCGCGTGTATGTAGTTCGTTCGACGCGGCTCAATGTGCGCTTACCTTTAAACGACCAGAGTTCGACATCGTAGCATAATCGTAAATTAATCGTGTCAACGTCTTCTATAGATATAGATTTTATTTTATCAATACCTAAATGAAAATTATCGAGAAGAAATTAAATTAAGGATATTGCAAATAAGATAAAACCAATGAAAATCAAGATGTAGAAACTAGATTAAACAATGCGTAAAGCTTCGATGGCTATAAAATTTCAGATAATCCGCCGTTTCCTTGAATACAAAGCAAAGATTATTTTCCTTCATTAATCTATGTAGGTACTTACTCAGACCGTTAAACCATATTTCTCATATTATTATACTAATAACTTTCAATTCCTGAAATATTTCTACTTGTAGGTCAATAAAACAACAATTAATTAAGTACCAATTTATTCCAGAACATAAATATTATGTTTTCGTTAATAAGACTTCTTCAGTGGAAGAAATTGACATTTAATATGTGTCAAAATACTAATCATATTATAATGGCCATGCCTATCAACAAAAATATTTAAAAAACAAAGAAATTATTGATATATCGAATTTTAGTTACATTCTCAAATAATAATGAAGGATATATTGGTTTAATACAACTATAAAAATTAAAATGATTTGAATTATTCGTATATCAATCTATTTTTTGTCAAGCTCAAACAATTCTGTTCAAGGACTAGGGAAAAACATGATAAAAAAAGTCAAGAGCTTAAAATTAATAAAATTCTGGCGTGAATTAAATTATTATAAATAACACTTAAATTACACTGGTCAACAGGGGTTTTTTTTTTCTTACACTCACATGTGTACATACGTTATGGGCTTTTTCATTATAATTCTGAAAATATTTAAAAAATTGGCTATCACGTCAGGTTTATGAGAAATGTTTTTTTATACTGTATATGTATTAAATGTACCAGCTGGTGTAACCTCGTGACAAGGTTGAATTATTATTTTGCGACATTCTTGAAAATTTTGTGGCCTGGTCTTCTACACTTCAACTTTATTAGTCCATTAATAAAAATCTGGACGGTTTAGGTCAGGATATTTTAGCAGCTATATTATTAATCAATTCATTAATTAAAGGACTATCCCGACATATCCATTTTCTTGGAATGTTTTGATTTAGCCTTGTCTGACTGTGGCTGCATTATAAATTGCTGCCCCATCTAGCTGAAAATACAAATTCTATCATACTTGAATTTCAAGTTCATGCATGCATCCCAAAGTTCATGGTTTACCACTCTAAAAGTCGGCCACCATTCATATTACAATTAATAAAAGAAGGGTTCTATTATTCTGTTAGCTAATATTCCATACTACACATTTTCTGAGAATACTGAATCTATGTATTAGGAACATGTCAAATTTACAATGCTTCATGTGGAAGATGCCATAACGATTAGGTATTGTTTATAAATCGTGGCTATCTTGTGAGAAGAAAATTGAAATACGACCTGTTCGGCATGTTTTTTTTGTATACACCCAAGTTTAAATTTTAGCGTTTGAGATAATTTCGTACAACCTTATTTAATAAAAAATTTTGGAAAACAAATTCTAAGATGTTTTTAAATTTATTACGTTAATTTTTAATTACAGTAGGCTAGTTTTTTGCTGAGGCGAAAATATAGTTTACCTACTTAATAAACTTTCATAAACTTCACATGTACATAGGAAATTGTCTTTTAATTCAATGTAAAATTAAAAAACTCTTGAGGTATTGCTACTTTAAGTGAAGCACACAGTATATATCCATATAGGTAAATAGTTTTTTTTTTAACTTTCATTAATTGGAATTAATATTTATTAATGGTCACTAATTCGTTTTTTTTTTTTTGTTTAATAATGTAACGGATGTTTCTTATCAGTAAATTATAAATATCTGTTATGGCTCAGCTTAAGATACGGTCGATAGGGTCAAATTTTATTATTGATGAACTGAGTCACCTCATCACTAATGAAGGTTGCTTTTAAGTTTTTACATACATATAAATACAGTTGTACACAAAATAATACGACTATTATCATCAAAAATAGAAATTGTTTTATTTTAATAAACATATTCATTTTATTTTCAAATTACTTCACGAAACAAGTTAAAAATATTGTATCTAACTTACATATTTCGAATCACTCAAATCAACGAAAACAAAATCAATATTTTACGTTTTGTAAAATAAACTAAAAATTTACTGCTCACAAAAATAGGAGTAATTATTACGTGTTAGATGAAATATTTTAATATTAGTTATCTAAATATATTTTCATAACTCTAAAAATAAAAAGAAATGTACTACTCCTAATATTTTGTTGAATACCCTTGATATTTTAGAACTGCCGCACACCTGCGTTGCATAGAGTCGATAAGGTCATGGCAGAGCGTTAGAGGTATAGTTTCTCAGGCCTGCTTTACAACATTCCATAAATTTCGAGAATTGGACGGCCTTTGCTCTGCAAGACTTTTTTGATATCAGACCACAGGTTTTCTATGGAGTTAAGACCAGGAGACTGAGCAGGCCACAGCATGACCTCAACCTCATTGACTCTGAACCAGTCCTTTGCAGACTTAGTCGTGTGTTTAGGGTCATTGTCTTGTTGGAATATTCATTTTAATTTCATATTTCACTCGGCGTATGGCAACATCACTTTATGCAATATTTCCACATATACCTTCTGGTCCATGACTCCTTCAATTAAATGGATTAGACCAACTCCGTTGTATGAAAAGCTGCCCAATACCATAACTTTTGTACCGCCATGCTGTATGGTTTTTGTTGTATATCTTGGATTATGTTCTGTATTAATCCTAATACCACCGTCGCCAAACATACATTCTTGATCCAATTCCATCAAATAATACGATTTTGCTTTCGTTCGTCCAAAATATGTTTTGCCATTTCTCTGTAGACATAAGTTACTTTGTTAATAAAGGCACTTTTCGCGGACTTCTAGCTAAAAAATTATGTTTCATCAAGCGACTACAAACAGTTTCTGTATTTACTGAAAGTTCTAGCTCTCTTTGTATAGTTTAAGTTGAAGCAAATGGATTAATTTTACAGTAAGGCACTATGCAGCGATCGTCAACGCGTTTCTGGTTTCTTTTTATATATCAAGGCATTAACTATCATTTGGGTAGAACATTCTAAGATACCTTGGATTTCTTTGTAGGTTTTTCCATGATTTTGATTGTTTTGCGCTTTTCTTCTGTCCTGTGCTTTCCTCTCGCCACTATGGGGAAAAGCATTATATAAAGTAATTAAAAATAAAAGAAAACTACAATGAATCAATATTCCTTACTAACTTGTTGCTTTTTTTAAATATACTTTTAACGTAAAAATTTTGATAAAGGATACTCTTATTTTTTTGAGCAAAGCAAGCAGCTGCACAATGCAAAACTGCACTAAAACCAGTATTCCAGTCACATGCTTTAGTTTCATATTTGAATGCTGACAAGCATCCTAACTGCCGCTATAATATCGTTTAGTTTACAGGCCCTTAGAAAAAGTTATAAGCTTGAAAACAGTTTACTTATGCGCACTCCTATTATTTTGTATGCAACTGTATGTTTATAAGAACTAAAACCAAATTAAAAACTTGTGACTTATTTTCTACAATTCTATAAATATAGTGGATGTTTTATTTTTTGTGTATTAAAAATAGATCATACACACGTCCTACGTGAACGATTCACTGTAGTTCTAAC
Organism: Holotrichia oblita; assembly: GCA_023690525.1. Taxonomy (NCBI): domain Eukaryota; kingdom Metazoa; phylum Arthropoda; class Insecta; order Coleoptera; family Scarabaeidae; genus Holotrichia; species Holotrichia oblita. The sequence continues at coordinate 95,323,942 of CM043015.1, forward strand.
GCAATATTCAGCGTCGCTCTGTTATACTTAAATAGTGCAGGTACTCATTTGCAACGTATACATACACAATATTTTATCAAAATGTCGATTAATCGCTCGTGATCGTTACCTTATCCATATGGTAGCTGTTTACCTACAACACAACATGCGTACATATTAATAGATATACATACGTATATTTGTGGCATATAGAAAGTCATACCACGCACAAGTCACGCAACGCTAGAATATATGAAAACCGCATCATCGTGGAATAGCGAAGATTATCGTACTTCCGGTTACTAACCAAGTGCTAACATTATTTGATGCTTACGATCATCAACTTATAACAACTTGGTCAGCTCGCACAATCAGTCACGGTGCTATACTATTCCGCAGGCGTATAAAATTGTCATTCATACGCTTATCTTAGATATAAGTGAAAAAAAACGACCTCTTCTTAGAAATGCAATGTGAGCTGACTTGTTTGTGTTTCGGAGTTTCTTGAAGTCGCGCTCGTACTTGTATATTAATATTCGCGAAATGCTGTTATATGTCGTTAGCGTTGTGATTATCTTTACCGTTTATTTTCTAACGAAGTGCTTGTTTAAACAGGAAGAGCTATCGGAGAAGACGTCCATACTTGCCGCGAAGAAAGATGAACTTAATGCGGCGTCCAAACAATGGAAAACACGCGTCGAAAAAACGGACGCCGACAAATTTTCCGTCGCTGGACGTATGGAAAAATTGGAAAAACCTGTGATCACTATCAATATTCCTACTCCTGATAAGACAAAAAGAACGCCCAAGGCCAAACGATTTAAAGGAAAAGACGGTGAGTCTACACAATTCTCTTGATATACATTCAGTATACGCAATAATGAATTTCAAACAATTGTAATAGAAAATTATTGTGAAAAGAGTACAAAACTACAATTTTTTTGTGATTTATCTCTATTATCTTAAATATATGTAATCTGTATATTTAATTTTAAAGCGATGCAAGTGTTTTGTTATTATTTTGTTACTCAGACACATATATGACTAATCTATATCGATGTTACCGGTAAAGTTTATTGTGTCGTCATATTTAGGTTTGTCTAGGCGAACTGCATATTTGTTCCATGTTCTTGATTATTTACAATATGACCCTACACATGTGGTATTTTTCGTGCTAGTCATCTGTATTGATATCGCAGAACTGTCTTCCTTGCAAGTTGATTAACATTGTATATATGATTATTAAATGATGATATCTACAACGCATAAACAATACGTATATCTCGTTTTTCACAATTAATAATTCAGATCCTGAATTTGATTCTACGTTGATGCATTCTAAATCGTTTGTGTTCCAAATATAATCTTAATTGTTTGTTTGTAAATACAGCAAAAAAATATTGAAGCTATGCTGGTAAAGATGTGTCTTGATTATCTTATTTTATTTGCGGTTATAAAAATACCTTAAACAGTTATCCTACTCAAACTATGATAAATATGCTTAGATATGAAAGAAAAAAAGAGAGTAGAAGAAAAATCAGACTAGTGATGCTGGAAGCAAATGATTATGCGTCATCTAGTGTGTCTAATCATTCCTTCAATTCCTACATTATTTTATGCTTTATAAAGCAAATGGCGACAGCAAAAATGAGTTTGGAACAATTCGGCTATCACAGTGTTTTAAACAAAAAAGCGGAAGTACCTCAGACCCAGCCAATCCAAAGATGAAACAAAATAAAAATTGGGAAATTTCTTCTATTAATGTCTTTTGTGAAAAGTAGTAATGTTAGTGAAACTGCTCCTTCTATTTTGTTTCAGACTGCTATACATAATCAATAAAAGTAATAAATACATTTGGTACATATTATGTGTGTCTATAGTAAACAACTTTCACAACGATGATGAAATCTAACAGCACTTCCGTAGTCATTTTTCTATAATTTCATGCGCGGATGCGGCCGTAAAATATCTTAATAAGTTTCAACGGTGTCTATTATGCATTCTTATTGTTTAGTATAAAAGTGAATTCATAGATAAAGATTTTATGATAGTCTAGAAAGATTTTTTTATATTTAATAATTTTTCCTCAGTAATAGTCCTCTACAGAAAAACTAGAATGTGTTGCTGTCTGTCGTTTCTCGGTTAACACCTGATGTTCTACATGCAAAAATAGTGTTAATGCTTTATTATTTTTCAATACCTGAAATATTTCCACTTGTATATCAATAAAACAACAATTTATTCAATACCAATTTATTAATGCTTTATTATTAGGATAAATAATGTTTTAAAAATCCAAACGTGATTGACATCATCTTGCGATACTGATGTGTGTGTTTTTCAATACCTGAAATATTTCCACTTGTATATCAATAAAACAACAATTAATTCAATACCAATTTATTAATGCTTTATTATTAGGATAAATAATGTTTTAAAAATCCAAACGTGATTGACATCATCCTGCGATACTTGATGTGTTCGTCTTTTTTGAAATACATCCCATTATTCGAATTCAATTCGCTGCTTTTGTTTTATTCATAATATAATCCTCATTCATCAGCTTCTATGAAATTTGTTACAATTTTTTTATGATTTGTGCTATTATAATACTCATTCCTTTATATACAGTCGAATTTTTGGATCTTGTCCGTTACGTCAAGAGTAATGTCAGTATGAATCGACTCATATGTCATGTTGACATTTCTCTCTAATGTACGTTAAATGTCGGTGATGAATATTTTAGGTTACGCTGTTAATGACGTAACGGACAAGATCCAAAAATTCGACTGTACTTCGCAGAATCTACCAGACACTGAAACAGTTATTATGAATAATCATATGTATTTAGATACTATGTGAAAACTACAGATCGAGGGACTTTGCAATATGTTTCAGGCAACTGTATAGCTAGATACCTCTTTCGAAAATCAGAATATTACGATTAAGTTTAACGGGTCGATGGCCGCAGTGGTTAGGCGGCTGACTATTGTTGTGAGAGGACGATAGGCGCCAGGGTTCAATTCTCTGGAACGACGGTGATATTTTTTCAGAGAGTTTAATTGCGGATCGACTTGCCATTCGCTGTTGGGAGCAAAGTGATTAACAGCGCGGCATCATGCTGTCACAAAGCCAATTGAACACAACATACACACACAAAAACTACACCGCGAGAGTTGCAGTGATAGCCAGACAAGCGATACAGTTTACGGAGTCACTGCAACTAAGCACCCACCACATTAAAAAAAAAAGTAAACTGCAGTAACTGTTTAAGTTGTCTCTAGCATTTATTACACTACTGTTATAGGGAGTATAAATGAAGTTGTATTCTACTCAGTAACGAAGCTCCTCGAGTTAATACAAGCAAACTATTGTACATTTTAAAAATTGTAAATAAATTTGAATACTATTTTTTTCTTAATATTGTAGGTGACAATAAAGAACCAAATTCGGGATCAGTATCACCAGACGATCTAGGTATTGGTGTAGGATTTAAGAGAAGTATATCAGTACCTGGCAGTAAAACTAATGAAGATTCATCAGGTAAGTCCATAAACAGAAAGTAGATGATCAACACTCCTTTTTGATTTAGAAATAATTATGTTGGATATATTTTCATTAATATAACACATTGTTAAAACGTTTTGAAATACATCTTAACTAGTTTAAATTTTGTGACAAAGAAAATTACGAAATTGAAATTGTTATATAGTCGTATTCATGCAATCTTCTAATTTTGTATTAAAATATGTACTTACCATAATATTGCATCTTTTTACAGAAAAACAAAATATGACTTACATATTAATTTATTTTTGTGTTATATTTCAGGATCCGATAATTCGTTAAGATCCTCTGGTCGTACGGTAAGGGTATTGAAACCAGACGATGATACTTTCACGAGTTTCTTCAAGACCACAGAAGAAACGAAACCTGTGGAAACTTTCGACTTTTCCCTTAATGACCTGGATGTGATAGATAGTCACAAATTATTAACAACTAAAAAAATTGTTAGAGTACAGAGACGAAGAGAAGCTACAAAAAATCCATTGAGGGCTTTAGCTACTCGTTCTGATATAGTTGACGAATATTTAGAAATAACTACCGATTTAGCAGAGAGAGAACTAAAAAGACTGAACGTTGAAAAACGTAAGTTAACATTTGAAAAAATTGTTTTTGCTCTTACCAGACAAACCTTTGTGTAAAAACATTTTAACATTTTTTTATATGGACCAATTTTAGTGTTGTAAAGTTTCGGGTAAACCCGTCGTCAATGCTTTTGAATAATTTCTGAAAACTATACTTCTTAATAAAGGAAAAGAAGTTTATCAATGCCCTTAAGAAGATAAAAAGTCTAAGGGTTTCTGTAACGTATATGGATGTTCTGTTAATTCTTCCACAGTCCATGGCGCATTTCCAAATGTTTTTCTAATATGTTCCAAATGCGATTGAACCGGTATAAGTTTGAACCCAATGAATTCACATGTTTCTCAGAATATTGTAAGATTAGCTCTTCCATTTAGATTATCTTCACAACCTCCGCCTATCTGTAGTAATAAAAGTATAAAGTAATAACTCTTCCAGAAATTGACAATAATTCTCTTAATTCGAATGGAGTGTTGTAATTTGTTTTGAAATCCATATGTTATACAAGAACTTTTACTAGTATTCTTTATGTCTAAGTGCAGCCCGTTAAGAACTCTTTGAGTACGTTTGTTGTCAATAACATGGCTTCCTCTTAAGAAAATTCCTCCAAACTCTACCAAAAATGCTAATAATTCGAAAATTATTACAAATAGTTATAGGGAATGCAAATATAGTTTTTTTAATAAGTGCCAAATTAAATTTAAATCAATCATCATTGTATTTGAAAATCAAATTGCACCAAGAAAAAATCAAATTTTAGACGCCATGTAGATAATATACCAGTTGTAAGAACTTTAGTAGTGACATAACATTTCCGTCAACCTAGACAATTTCAGAATTGTTGCTTGAAAAATGCTACAAAAATTTTCAGAGAAGTCAAATATTTGGAGTACATTGATTTTATTGCTTTTATGCAACTATGCACAAACTATTTATTATTAAGACGCCCAATCTGTCTATGACCGGTCTCAGTCAATCACCCTGTAATATTAAACAACTTATTTCCTATATCTTTTCTAAAAGCCTTTTAAAAAATAGGCAAATGAAGAATACTCTTTGAAATATGTTCTATATGTAACTTTAAATCCTACGAGTGTGCAATTTACTTAAATGTATACCTTGTAACAGTTGCCATGGAGGGCATGTAGACCATGTGGGCCCGCCATCGTGGTTTTTCTATTTGGTGATTGCGAATACATTTTCGTGAATCTTGTACATTAAATTTGAAATACCTATTTCACAATTGGCCTTGCTCGTTAACTCAATTTAGCAATAAACCTATCAACTAGCAATTCTTTTCATGTTACTATACGCATATATGTTCTAGTAATCTACTAAGTTATCGTACAGGTGGTAACTTTTTAAAAATGAAATTTACGCAATACTTATAGCATAAATCAGTTAGTGATAACATTTACTAAATATACATGTATACCGTAGAGCAAAAGTAACACTAAACGATCGATATAACATGAGTATAAACAATATTCATTTTATATTATTTGGTCAGTTTTCTTTAAATATAACATTACCTTTTTCATCTAATCTAGATATACTCAACATTTATTACAGCTACATTACGGATAACGTACCAGTTAATAACTATGCTAAAAGGGGACATAATTTTTGTCTGACACTATAAATGATTATGTACACAACCTAAAGTTCACATTATAATCTCATCTTTAGTAAGTCAAGCAAAATTCCGTTATCATTTTATCGCGTGCATAATAAAAGTAAGCGGTAATACAGAATAATTGTGCTGCTCTAAGTTGTATTTTTCTTCTAATTTCAGTGTCAAAGAGTTCCAGTTTTGCATTAGAAGCATTAGCCGGTTTAGCCAGTAAAGAAGACTTCAGTTCAGTACTGTTGAAGAAATGTTCTCAAGTTCCCAATTCTTCATATTTACCATACAAAGATCTCATGTTAATACATGTCAAGGGGAGAAGGCATGTACAAACAAGACTCGTCAATCCAACAGCATCGAGTATAAATCAAGGTGACAACTATATTTTGATTACACCTAATGCACTATACAATTATGTAGGCCCCTATTCAAATGTAATCGAGCAGTCTAGAGCTTGTGATATTGTGAATCATATCCAACAGACAGGTGATATGGGATGTAAAGTTGATAAAACTATTACGATAAACCCAAAAAAAAATAGTTCGTCTTCGGACTTGCAAAAATTCTGGAAATTACTTAAAGAATCAGAAGACGTTGAAGTCGCCGATGCTGGCCATCCCGACGAAGACGAAATTTACGAATCAAGTATGTTAGGTACCAATATGATTTACACAATAGAAAATAACGAGTTGGTACCTGTTGATGAATATTGGGGTAAAATACCGAAGATTGAGATGTTGCAACCGAATAAGGTATTCGTATTTGATTTTGGGACTGAAATGTATGTGTGGAGCGGAATTACAGCATCTCCAGATGACAAAAAGAAAACTTTAACGCTCGCTAAAGAGCTCTGGTCTGAAGGATACAATTATGCAGATTGTAGTGTGAATCCCATTAATATATCTCAAATGATTGGTGACCGCTGTAAAGAGGAAATATGTATGAAAGCAGAAGAAAGACCTGAATGGTCATTATTCGCTAAGCTTACACAGCATAGAGAAACGATACTGTTTCGCGAAAAATTTTTGGATTGGCCTGATTACAGTAGAGTAATTAAAGTGAAACAAAACGTGGAAAAGACCGAGTCTTCTTCGGATATCAATCCCTGCGACGTCAGAAAGATGATAAGAGCAGAGTATTCAGAACCTGACTTTCAAATTGACGGTACACATTTGGGCAGAGGGCATTGCTATTTTGATGAAGAAAGTAGGAGACAGTATGAGATATCCACACTTGAAGTCAAGTACTGGAAAATCTTGGAAAATACTTATGAAGAACTCGGAAACGATTCACTGGGACATTTTTATGATTCCGAGACGTATGTAATTAGGTGGCAATTTAGAGTTACTAGTACTGGACGTGAGCTTAGTGGAAAACCATCAAAATACAATCAAACAGGACGTGATCGTTGCTTATATTTCTGCTGGCTTGGAAGTCACGCTACGATTAATGAGAAAGGAGCGGCAGCACTTTTAACGGTCGAGTTGGATAGCGAAAACGCTCGGCAGATTCGGGTACCGCAAGGATTAGAACAACCAGTTTTTTTCAGATTGTTTAATGGGCGAATGGTAACACATATCGGAAAAAGTGATAGTACTAAAGAAAGGATACATAGATTGTACATGACAAGAGGTGAAATTAAGGAAGAAGCATCTTTAGTTGAAGTATTGTGTAGTATGCGTAGTTTAAGAAGTAGATCATCGTTTATCTTGATAAACACTGAAAATGGAACAGCGGTGATTTGGCACGGCTGTAAATCATTAGATCAAACGCGAAATCTGACAATTAAGTTGGCCGAATTTCTTGTCGAAGAGAAATCTAGTCATTTCGGTATGGAAAAAAGCACTTGTGATACTATAGAGGAAATCGAAGAAGGACAGGAGAGTGCGGAATTTTTGAAAATTTTGGGTGATAAAAGACTTTATATGAGTTTATTGCTGAGCAGTGTAGAATACAAAAATACGCCACGATTATTCCATTTCAGTAGTGTTCTTGGTAGTTTCACTGCAACAGAAATTTTATGTCCGTACAGAAGTTCGTACACAACACCATATCCATTCTTGCAATCAGATCTTTATTCAGCTAATCAGCCAGGTAAGTTCAAGGTTGCATTTTTGTTACAGTACTTATAGTTACAATATAGTTAGCTTAGTTTATGCAAGTTATCATAATTCTGTAATAACACTTTGGTTAGGCTCAAGGATTTATTGTTGTTAATAACGTTTACTAACAAAATTTTCTACTATTCGACAGTAAATCAATCATCAACAAATAAACAAGCTAGAGTCCAGGTACCTTAGGTGATTTAATAGTTTAATAAACATTCTTTCTATACCTCAATAGTTTCCTGTATTTTGTACTTAAACTGACGAAAGTCCTTCAAGATGCCTAAATTACGTGTCGAACTCCATATTGCGCGTAGTATGATTGATATAATACAATAATTTAATATTTACAGCCCTATTTCTACTGGATAATGGACATGAACTATGGTTATGGCAAGGTTGGTGGCCTGAAAGAGAAGATGATGTTGATTTATCAGAGCAAACGGGTTCAGGAAGAGTAAGGTGGCAAGCGGAGAGAAAAGCAGCCATGCAAACTGCTATTGACTATTGGAGTGAAAAGCAAAAGCACTTATCTGTAGCAATCTATTCTGTATGGGCTGGTTTAGAACCGTTGTCTTTCACAAACTTATTCTCTACGTGGTGCGATAGGGATGATATTGCAGTATTGAATATGAAGGTAAATTTGCTGTTATTTTTGAAAATAGTAATCTTGTGATTAACGTAATATTTTTAAAGGACGGAAAGAAAGCAGGAGAAACTATATCGGTAGAGAACGAACTTGCACAACTCACTAGGACAACTTATCCGTTAGCACAACTTCTGCAGAGACCTCTTCCAGAAGGTGTTGATCCACGACAACTAGAAATTTATCTATCACCGGAAGACTTTACTGAATTATTAGCAATGACCCCTGAAGATTTTCAAAAGCTTCCCGCTTGGAAACAAACTGCCATTAAGAAAGAGAAAGGATTATTCTGACCTCTATTTCTGTTATTTCTACACAAACTGGAGAATATCATTTACGGCTGTTACGAAAATCTTAAATCTTTGAACTGTTAAGGTAAGATAATAAATTCCGTTGACAGATTGAAGAGTTCAGATTATACTGTGTAATTTGTTTTATATATTCATTCAAAAAGAGAACGTGGAAATTTCAAATAAATATACCTGATCTTGTATTTGAGAGTTTATATTTTTTATACCGTCGTACTTTATACTTTAATGTTTACTTATATTCAAGGACTGTTTTTAAAAGAATATACCTATGTCAATACTGAAATATTTATTGACCGTACCTTCATACTATTTATATATGTTTAACTTGATCAGCGAAGTACTTATTTTAATAAATATATATATATAGATATGTAGAACTTTTACGCTATATGAAAGAGTTTCGAATATTATATTTATAAAACTTTAAGGTTTATGAACATGTAATCCGCCACCCGAAACTGTGAACGGAATACGTGCAATATTGTATGAAATTGGGCCATTATTATACATTAAGTCTGATTCTTGTTCACTAAATTTTGTTTTAATAAAGTCATGTTCGGCTCTAATACATAGATTAAATTCTGTTAATCATTTCGAAGAAAGAGTAAGAACATATATCAAAACTGAAATCAAAGTGCTGCATTTAATCATATTAACTCAAAAAGAGAAATTATACCATTCGAAAATAAAGTCAAAAAATTCTAAACGGAAAAAAAAACTGTGATTATCAATCATATTTTAATTGATATAACACATAAGTATCTAATGTAAAACGTGGACTTTTACATGGTGCCTTTAAGGAATTGAAAATGAGAAAATAAAACAAAACGAAAAGGATCTTTTTCTAGTCCTCTGCATTTTATTCAAAACGGCACTGTAAAATATAACACTACACGATGTATATGTATATTTTCTTATATACCAGCACGTATTAAATAGGTACGCCTTAATATTAACTTCTCCAGTTAATTGTAAGAGAATTACGTCGATCGATTTGACAATATTTTCTATAATTTTATCTCTTGCAACACCTGTATTGCTACACTATTATATATATAAAATATACAGTATATACATTACATTTACTCTTAGCTTTTATACTAAATTAAAATTAATATCGTTGTTTTGTTGTGTAATTTGTGAATGTATATAACTTATAAATAATTTAATAAAGATTTTCTATAAATATGTATAGTGTGTTTGCTTAAACCGTCACTTTTCTTAAGCAATATTATGAACAATTACACATTTACAAAACAAACAATTTCTGAGTTGGACGCGTATTTTTTAGATTTTATCTGTAAAGGTAGGTTGGAATAGCAGTAATATTATTTTGAGAAGAACACTTAGTGCTTTCTACTTGTGCATGTGATAGACATAGATCATGTTCATACCATGATTTCAATCATCTTTACGTTAATGTTTGAGCAAGACTCAGTGACGAGCATTTTATAGGAGCACATTTTTTTTTCGTAATTTCTCATGTAATTGAAATTTCCTTAATAAGAATTCTTTCGGTGTGTATGGCAATCCAATAAAGCATGGCTTTAGCAAAACCTTGCAACTATACATTACGGATATGCAGGTACAGAAATATATTAAACCTGTTAACTATTCCACTTTTTGAATTGACACAATCTTAATTCACTATCAGAAATACATGTCCATATAGTAGTCTATATTTGTACGTTTATCTATTTTAAATTTAAATTTGCCATTTGAGCAACACAAAAGTGTTAGGTTTAGAGGGAGACATGCATGGTCGATGTATTACAGTTATGTTATGTCGGTTAAGTGATGTTTATATGCAGTTTTATGTTTGTTATTTATGTAAAATATATATTTTTAATAAAATACTGAAAAAGACAAGTGGTGTTAAGTTTATTCAGGAAAAATTTGAATGGTAGAACGGTAGCTGCTACATATTATGCAAGTTTTAGAGCACCAATTTGTGAATCTTTTTATTTAGCTTTATCTTCTAATTTTAGAGACTAAAACTATCTCTATCAATATAAATATTTCTACTATTCATATTGAAGATGAACAAAATTCGCCTGAAGCAGAGCTCCTATTACGTGATTCGCATAACATTGCGAAAAATGAAAACAAGGTCTCGCATTTAGTACGTGATAGCCGGGAGTATATTTTTATAGTTTAGTCTTTATACTTACTACGATATACTCACTATTTCTATATTTCATTATATAAGTGTAAAACAACTTTGCGGTAAAATGTTGCTTTAGTCTTCAACAAAAATTCAAATCATACACAAAAAGAAATTACATAAAAGTTAAAAATCGATCCATGTTACAAAGCATTTATTATAAAATTTTTACATACATTTTCATATCAATCAATTTTATAGAGATCAAACATTAAAATTGGAATACTAACAATTCCACTTAAAAAGTATGAGTTATGACAAATTTTCTTATCGAGTGTTTTGTAACTATACATTCTAAATTATAGAATGAAAAATAAACTATTATATTTCGCACACTTTATGCTCTGAAATGTGCTTGCATTATATCTACAGATATTTTAGTTCTTATATAGTAATATACATAATTTGGCACAAAAATTACTTTTAAATTTTAAATATAATGTTTTAGTACAGATGTAGCCAGAGCACTACAACTTTCAGGGCAGTGATAGAGATATTTTACTTCAGTTCGTTTTTTTTTATTTTGGTCCAAAATTTGTATTGTGTTTTGATATCACAACATACATAAATATACAAAAACAGGTGTAGGAAAGTTATAAACAAATTAAGCTAATTATATATCTGTTGATTTCAGACATAAGACCCCACTTCTTAGCGAATTTTCGTACCCCGTGCCCCTTTCCGCCGTTATTTATCCTATGTCTGAAATCAATCGGTGTAATAACAATAAATTGGAACAGTGGAAACATTTTTCAAATACAGCAAATATTCGATGTGACTCGTTTAACGATGGTATAGATTACGGCAGATATAACATCAGAGTGGAAATTTTCACTCTGGTGTGTATTTAACCGTTATTGTAATGTAGCTGCATTACTGGCATGCTAGTTTATGTTTATTGTAGCAAATCTAAAAATATCAAATTTGCTCCTATCTTGACGGAATTATAAATATTTCAATTATAATTCCAAATTTGATAAAATATTTCATAGGTATTGATTTAACATTAGATCTATAGAAGATAGGCAAAGTTTTATTTCTTTTCATTAATAATAAGGAAATATGCCCTGAATAAAGAAGCACAGTTTTTAAAAATATAAAATTTTCTGCTATCTTGACGGAATTATAAATAATTCTACATTATATACTTTGAAAATGGATTTACTAGTCTCTTCTATTTAACATTAGTGTATATAACAAGTCGAGATTAGATTTCTTTTCATTAATAATAAGGAAGATAATTTCTGAACAAAAAGCTTATATTTTTAAGTTTTAAAATGGCCGCAGTGGTTATGAAAATTGTTGTGCCGGGGTTCAATTCTCTGGAGGGACGGTGACATTTTTTCAGAGAGTTTAATCGGATCGACTTGCCATCCGCTTTTGGGAAAAGTGATTAACAGCGCGGCATTAAAACTGATGCTGTCACAAAGGCATTTAAACACAACTTACGTCTCACTAAACTCGACGCAAGATTCCAGTGATAGCCAGACAAGTGATACAGCTTACGGAGTAATTTTCTAAATTCTTATATTATTAAAAAAAAAAAGAGGGAAAACTAAACATTGTTAGGATTATTTTAGATGGAAGATACTATCTATATATATGTATATATCTACATATAAGATATATAATACATCGCAAGAGCAGTTAAAGCTTATACTTCTGTTTAAAATATCGCCCTATGTTTAGAATTACAGTACAACCTCGATAATCCGAACCCTATGTAATCAGAACCTCCAGTAATCCGAACAACTATTTCTTCTATAATCCGAACAAAAACCTTTTCAAATTCGCTACTCCGAACATCGACATGAAGTGTTTCTTTTGACTAATAGCTGATACTAAAAAATTGGGGAGACAATGAATGTATATTTTTTTTGGTTTTTAAGTAATTTCAAATTCACGTCACTATATTTTTTATTTGTGGATACGGTGACCAATGTTTCACATCGTAAACAGTTGTTGTCCAAGTGTATACACCACATACATATTAAACAAAATTATGTCGGAAAAAAGAAAACATCGTACCCTCACCTTGTTACAAAAATTGGACATTTTACAAAAACTGGAAGAGGGACAAACAGTAACAGCACTCGCAAAGGTGTATGGTGTAGGAAAAGCCACAATTTCAGACATCAAAAAGAAAAAAGAAAAAATAAGACAATTTATAGCTTCTAGTGAAGCAGAAACACATAGTTAAGCGAAAAACCATAAACCAAGCAAATTACCCAGCGGTAGATACCGCAGTTTACACGTGCTTTCTTCAAGAGAGGTGCCGAAACACTCCGATATCTGGAGAAATTTTGAGAGAAAAGGCAAAATATTTTTATCAAAAAATTACAGGAAAGAATGACTTTCAAGCAAGTTCGGGTTGGCTTGACAAATTTAAAAACAGATTCGGCATTCGACAGTTGACTGTATGTGGGGAAATACTTTTTTCAGACATTACCGCCGTTGAACCATACAAGTACGAATTTCTACAGAAAATTGAAGAACTCGGGCTGACACCACATCAAGTATATAAATAAGACTCTGGTTCACAAAAATGAAGATTCTGCTCCGGGCCGTAAGATTAGTAAAGAAAGAATAACATTTATGCCCTGTGCCAATTCGACGGGCAGCCACAAATTGAAATTACTCGTAATTGGGAAAGCCAAAAAACCCAGAGCTTTTACTAAAATTGGTTCCTTACCAGTAGTGTATAAAGGACAATCCCGCGCGTGGGTTACTCAAGATATATTTAAGGAATGGTTCTTCGAAGAATTTGTACCAGCCGTTAGAAGAAAAATGTCAGAATTAAAATTACCCAAGAAAGCACTTCTTGTTCTGGACAACGCTCCTGGACACCCTAATGAAGACGAATTAACTAGTGACGATGGTCAAATTACAGTAATGTTTTTAGCACCCAACTGTACAGCGATACTTCAGCCTATGGACCAAAATGTCATTCAAGCGATTAAGATACATTATCGCAAAACGCTGCTGCTTCAAGTTGTAGGTGCAGGAGATGACATTTCAGCTACTTTGAAAAATCTAAACCTAAAAGACGTTATTTATGCATTGGAGGAAGCATGGCAATCTGTTAGTTCAAATTTAATTAGCAAATCTTGGAAAAATCTTTGGCCTAATCACTTGCAAGAAGTATCTGCCAGTATTAACGACAATGAAGATAATTCCTATGATGACTGTAGTATTCATAACATGTATAATATATGACACGGTATGTGAGATGGCACAGTAGGGACGATAACAACACGAGTAGTGACAGTCAGCACGCCATGCTCGGTACTGTAACATATTGTATCACGCAATTCAAAATATAGTTATCGTATTCTTGTGTTGAGTATTATTATTAGTATCTAACGTTCAATCAATAACACAGTCTCTAACTGAGCGGTTAGGACACGACATTTGGCGACGAGTTTTTAAAACCCACAAGTTTCAAATATGAACATGTTACCCAGCATACCACCATTGGATATGAGGTCGGACATTGGAAACATCGGAGAAAGATGGACAAAATGGATACAACGATTAGAAAATTATCTGGTAGCAACAAACGTTACAGATGAAAATCGAAAGACAGCCATATTACTACATCTGATAGGTGAGGACGCTTATGATACCTATATGTCATTACCTGAAATTCCTGAATCAGATCCTTCCTTAACATCTCCTTTTGAAATTGCAAAACAGAAATTAAAAGCATATTTTGAGCCTAAAGTGAATGTAGACTTTGAGACATTTAGATTTAGGGATGCAAAACAAATGAGTGGTGAAACAATAGATCAGTATTATACCAGACTTCTAAAACTTTCAAAATCATGTAAGTTTACAAATGCAGACAATGAAATAAAAGGTCAAATTATTTTAAACACATGTAACAAAGAACTAAGGAAATATGGTTTAACGGAACAGCCCGATCTCACAAAGTTACTTAACAAGGCACGCTCATTAGAAACAACAACAAGTCAACTCAATGAAATTGAAAACAAGCAAACACAAGGAGCCTACAAAGTATCCAAGGAGTTAAAACAAAAACACACACACAAAACAAGGAAGACGTGCAAGAACTGTGGCAACAACTGGCATATCGAAGGAAAAGACAGGTGCCCTGCGAAGAATGTTAAATGTCATAAGTGCAGCAAGGTTGGTCATTTTGCAAAGGTATGTCTCTCAAGTAAATTTCTTAATCAAAACAGATACGATAAGAAAGTTAAAGTAAATCTCACTAAACACAACAGTGATGACTCATCAGATAGTTCATTTTGTTTAACAAACAACTTAGTCAGAAACATGCCTGTAGTAACGATCAAGGTCAATGAAGTACCATTAGAATTTATTATAGATACAGGGTCATCAGTAAATGTAATCAGTTATGAGACATTTAAGAAATTACCAAATATAAATGTAAATAACACTGTTACACCAATTTACTCATATAATTCAAAATCAAGTCTAGCAACCCATGGAAAATTTAATGGAACCTTAGTATACAAAAACAAAAAATTAGATACTGAAATAATTGTTGTTAAGGGTGATGCAGAATCACTGATGAACTACAAGACAGCCGAACAACTGGGTCTAATTAAATTAGTCTATAAAAATAGCTACCACAATACAATCGACTCAATAAATCACATATCTGTTGAAACAGAATATCCTGAGTTACTAAAAGGGGTAGGTAAATTAAAAGATGTTCAGGTAGATTTATACATAGATGATAGCGTTATACCAGTTGCTCAAACACATCGAAGAATTCCTTTTCATTTAAGACCAAAGGTAGAGAAGGAAATAGAACGTTTGTTGAAGGAAGACATAATTGAAAAGGCAAGTGGTCCCACACCTTGGGTATCCCCTGTGGTAGTTGTTCCAAAACCACAAAACAAGGAAGAAATAAGAATTTGTGTTGATATGCGAGCCGCGAACAAAGCTATAAAAAGAACACGTAACATAGCACCTACAACAGATGAATAATTGCACAATTAAACGGTTCTACAGTTTTCAGCAAAATTGATTTAAGATGTGGATATCACCAGATTATGTTGTCAGAACAGTCCCGAACCATAACAACATTTGCAACTCATGTAGGTCTTTACAGATATAAAAGACTTAGTTTTGGCATTAACGCAGCAGCGGAAATATTTCAAGATATTATTAGGCAAACCTTGCTAGGAATACCACAAGTATTAAATATCAGTGATGACATCTTGATATATGGTAGAACACAGGAAGAGCACGACATGAGTTTAAGAAAAGTATTAAATATTCTGAAAGAAAAACACTTAACAATCAATCTTTCAAAGTGCGTTTTTAATAAAGCAGAGGTAAAATTCTTTGGATATTTATTTACGAAAAACGGTATTTACCCAGATCCACACAAGGTAAATGCGATACTAGATCTTGAGGAACCCAAAACACCTACAGAAGTAAGAAGTTTTCTGGGCATGGTGAATTACATTGGAAAATTCTTACCCAGGTTGGCATCTTGCACAAAAAATCTTCGGGAACTCACATTCAAAAATAAAGAATGGGTTTGGAATGAGCTACATCAAGAAGAATTTGAAACAATCAAACAGCTAATCAAGAAGGCTGATAAAATAACTTATTTTGATCCAAACAAAATAACTCATTTGTATGTCGATGCTGGTCCGCATGGCCTGGGAGCGATGCTGCTACAAGAGTGTGAAAACAAATTCTATGTAATTGCGTATGGAAGTCGTACGCTAAACGAGACAGAAAAACGATATAGTCAAATAGAGAAGGAAATGCTAGCCGCAGCATGGGCCATGGACCATTTTAAACTGTATTTACTTGGTAATATTTTTGAATTACATACAGACCATAAGCCATTGGTGCATATTTTCAAAAATTCAACGAAAACACCAAGTGCCAGAATAGAAAGACTAATATTAAAAACCCAAAGATACAATTTTGACATCAAACATCAAAAAGGTTCATTAAATCCTGCAGACTATTTGAGCCGCCATCCGCTACAAGACACAGAGAAAGACAAAACAAGAAGCTACCTGAATTTCCTAATAAGTAATAACTTACCGAAAAAGATCACAGAAGATGAGGTTAGGAAAGAGACGCATACCGACCCAGGTCTACAAACTTTAACGAGAGCGATTAGAGGAAACGAGGAATTATGGAAGACCAACGCATTAAAACCATTCGCACATCTCAAACTAGAACTAACAGTACATAAGGGAATAGTTTTGCGAGGAACTCGGATCGTTATCCCAAAAAGTCTACAACTAAGAACCATTGAATTGGCGCACAGAGGACACCAAGGCATTGTTCGTACAAAACAGATGATACGATCAAAGGTATGGTTTCCTAATATAGATAAAACAACCGAGAAGCTGATAAAGTCATGCGTTACATGTCAAGCAGTTGACAATGCCAAACATAGAGACCCCATATGTGTAAGACCATTACCAGGTACACCGTTCGAAAATATTGATGTAGACTTTGCTGGTCCATTCCCAAATGGAAAATACATATTTATAGCTGTTGACGAATATTCCAGATTTCCGATTGCCGAAGTTGTAAACTCCACTAGTTTCGTACATATACAACCGATTCTAGAAAAAACATTTGCCTTGATGGGAATTCCGAAAGTACTACTATCGGATAATGGCCCACTTTTTAACGGCATTGCCATCAAGGAATTTTTAGATACCTATGGCGTTAAACATAGAAAAATAACGCCTTATTGGCCGGAGGCAAATGGAATCACTGAACGATTTGTAAAAACCTTAAAAAAATCATTAATTTGTTCCCAATTGGACAACGTTAAATTTGGTTCTGAACTACAGCATTTTCTGTTAACTTACCGGAGTACACCGCATGCCACCACGAAAAAAACACCTTATGAACTTGTTTTCAAACGAGAAATTAACAATTTGCTGCCGTCAATATCCACCACCGAAAACAATGGAAATGTATCCAAAGAGGAAGAACAACAACGTATGAAACATAAAACATATGCGGACAACAAGAGAAAAGCAAGACCTCACAACTTTCAATTAGGTGACCAAGTATTATATAAGATACCAAAAGCAAATGCTTTGACACCGGCATATGACCCAAACCCATATACAGTTATTGAAATCAAAGGTACACAAATTAGTGCAAAGCGAGAAAATCACACCATAACCCGAAACGCATCTTTCTTCAAGCATTTTGTGAAACCTGACTCAGACCCTATTATTCCCAGCTTAAAACCTTCCACATACATAAATCCGCCTCTACAAGTATCACCTAGTATGAACTTGAACGAAGAACCTGAAGATTCAGCCCAAGACAGAAATGAAGATACCAAACAACATCGAACGAGAAGACGCCCACAGTACCTCGAGGATTACGTATGTGATTCTGATTCTCTAAATGAAGCAGGAGAGGAAATGTAGTATTCATAACATGTATAATATATGACACGGTATGTGAGATGGCACAGTAGGGACGATAACAACACGAGTAGTGACAGTCAGCACGCCATGCTCGGTACTGTAACATATTGTATCACGCAATTCAAAATATAGTTATCGTATTCTTGTGTTGAGTATTATTATTAGTATCTAACGTTCAATCAATAACACAGTCTCTAACTGAGCGGTTAGGACACGACAATGACGAAGATCTGATTCCATTAGCCACATTTTTGAAAGGGAATCCTCCGGATGAAAATGGAAAAGAAAAGGATTTGGCAATTATGACTGGACTTTTAAATAGCTTATCTAAAGGAGGAAATTTAACCACAAGTGAAGTTCGAATCTGGGCAATCGACAATAACGATGAAAAACAAGACATCACGTTAACAGACGATGAAATTATTGTTGTTGGTGGAACAAAAGGAAGAAGAAAACGATGAAATTTGTCCGCAAGAGGGATCAACTCCTCATAATACAGCATTAGCTAGTTTCAATATTTGTATTCAATGGGCATTAGAAAATGACATTCCAATGAATCAAATATTGTTACTAAGGCAGATGCGAGAAAAAGCGATGAAACTTTACATAAATAAATCAAATATCTTGAAACAAAAGTCAATTAAAGATTTTTTCTTAAAGAATAAATTTTAATGTTATTTTGTAGAATAAATATTACTTTTGAGCTTATTTGTTGTTTTTTTCAATAGTTTTCTTTAATCCGAACAAAAGCCTAATCCGAACAGTGTCGTGCTGAATTAGTTCGGATTATCGAGGTTGTACTGTATTATCATTCATAAAGAGAATTATCACCGACTAAACATCTATCACACACTATTTACAATATTTGTAGATAAGTTTCATACTGAATGGTACCTTAAATTTTCGCAAATCTTTTATACTCTGCCGTAAGACGAACAAACCTAAACATACATAAAACTTTGCGTTATTTGTTGTAACACTGGACAACATGGTCTTTTGATCATTTACTAAAACGCACATCTTTATCTGGATATTTCGATGCGTTCATTGATAGTGCTTGCCCTGTTGAAGTCATTCGCTGTGTATTTGGCCCACTAAAATCATTTCTGTCTATTGTCTCAATGTTGCAATATTGCTGACGGCTATTAAGATTTGTTGCTTTTAATAGTGGAATCGCACCGCGCTAGCAATTTTTCTTCTACAGCATGTAGAGGTAAGTGTTTGGTAATTTGAATTTTATTGCATGAGCAATATACCGTCGAATCAATATCTGTATCTACAATAAAATGGATTATGACCGCAGTGGCTAGACAGCTGCCTATCGTTGTAGCGGAACGATAGGAGCCGGAGTTCAACGCTCTGGAAGGACGGCGACATTTTTGTTGTAGAATTGGATTCCGATCGATCTACCATTATAAAGAAGATATAATGTTATCACAAGGCCATTTGAACACAATTATACATACACAAAACTGAAGAATGAAACATATATAACGGTGATTAGGTATATTTGCTGTATGGAAAATATGTTCTCCCTTGCCATTTATGTATTTAGGACTGTTTTAATACGATCGATTACTGGGCTCTTGAAGATAGCTTGTACCGCCGTGACATTTATTGATATTATCAATAAGATCCCAGGCTTGAACATGGTTCATGAGACAAAAATAATGGGGTATAGCAGAAGTTGTTGAACAAGATCGGATACGGTTTTAGCGTCGAAAACAGTATTTTTCCTAGTTTTGTAACTTAACTGTATATCGTACTTCATACTTATACAAGTCAATAATATTTATCCAAATAATAATAAAATATTTATTGATGAAGTGAATACAATCAATAAGTTTTGAACACATGATTTTACAATAATCATCTTTTAATCATCTTTTGTTTTTTCATGGGTTTTAATCTACACCTTGATTGGTGTACCTAAAATACACATATTTATTTTGTTGATAACATGCCCCTACATATTCCATTGTCCATCTCACTATTTTTCGTATAATACTGCAAAATAATGCTGATAACGCTCTCTTTAAAAAACAATCAATACGCCATGATTACTTATCTACTTTAAATTTCTAATTTATGAGTATGACTAGAGCATGCAAGTAACTAACTAATTAATCTAATATGTACGTATATAGTTCCTGTTAAAAAATTAAATCAACTCTAACAGCTTAATTAATGTAGTGGTAACATTTTTCTATGTTAGCTTTAACATACTATATTTAATTAGTTTTATTAAACATTTGTTATGCTTCTCATATTTAACGTTAAATAAAATTCCCATGATATTGGTCCATCCTTAAAAAACACAATTAGAGAAAGCTCTATAAATATGCAGCATATTGTACTTTAGTTTCAATTTTTTAATTAATCTTAAGAGCTTTAAGTTCCATTACCTGCATTTCTGTAACATTGAATCTGCACATCACAGCCTAGAAATACAACGCTCACGGTATTTCAATAGAGCTATTGACATAAAAATGGATCAACAAAGTGCTAGCACACATCTTGATTTGCTTCTTGACTAGTCACTTATAACTACAAAAAATTGGATTTAGCTCTAGTACAAGGAAAAATTGTTATCCTTTAACTCTCATTAAAAAAAAATACATTAAGATATTAGATCCCTTATAAATTTTTAAGTTGATTCTGGAATATTTTCACAATGTCAATTTTAATAATACTGATTAAATATTAATATAATTAACTCTTAACTTACTCAATTAGGTGAAGAAAAAGTATTCATTAAAGATGTTGGAGCTGATGAGCATTCTCCTATAATTGGAAGCTCAACATCAATTCCTGTAGGTGTTGTTAAAAACGAATACTCATCAATAATTGGAATATTTCTTGATAAATTTTCGATGTCATCGCTTCCAAACATCATAAAAGATGTTGAGCAATCATCTATAATTGGAAGTGTAGGATCTCCGCCCAAAGAACTTCTTTCAGGGACAACTTTTGTTAAACTGGATTCACGCCGTGCTAGTTGTGTAGGCAATGAATGTATATCCTCTGCTTTGTTTACAATTGACACATTTCCTTCCCTATAAAGTTTTATTTTTAATGGAAAAGTATAGGACAAATTTCATTGCGACTATTTCTAATACTGACAAGTAGCCTACAACTAGTATTATTAGCTCTCAATTTTAGAACTGATATTGATAATTTAAGCGTCAGATATAATTTAATTCACGCTTGAATTGTATTAATTTAACTCTTGACGTGTTTTTTTTTGCCATGGTTTGTCCTAGTTTTTGAACAGAATTGTTAGAGCTTGACAAAAAAACACATTGGTATATGAATTATTCAAATCATTTTTATTGTTATAGTTATATTAAATTTACATTAGTATGTCCTTTAATATTAATTGAGAATGGAGTCATAATTTGCTATATCAATGATTTCTTTGCTTTTTAGATATTCTTGTTGATAGGCATGGCTACACAGTACAAATCTTGCATCTATGGTCGAGGCTCGGCTAATCACGAACAGAATTAGCTCGATAACTTAAAAACCATAACAATTAGAATAGTGCTCTCGCAGACTTTTTTGGACAAGGTTTCATGCTCTACAAAAAAAGTCTTGAAAGTTTTTTGATATCTTCTGTCGTTAAGCATACGTCTGCAAACAAAGAGACAGACAATTAGGGTTATTTTTGCGATGTTTTCCCTTTTTCTATTCCAGCTTTAACGGTATAAGACATCAAGAAAACTTGTAAGACTTTTTGTAGAGCATGAAATTTTCTACAAAATGTGGAAGAGAACACTATTCTAGTTGTTATGGCTTTCAAGTTCTCAAGCTAATTTTGTTCCTGACTAAGCTAAGCACCGACCATAGGTGCATGATTTGTACAGTATATTTATTGTTCTTCACTGGATCTCTTGGTGCAGAAGTAGAACACTAAACACTTTAACCCACTGAACACCAAACAAGTTTTAACTAAAACACCGACGCGTTCCAACAGCAATGCTGTCATTATCAAGGCGATAATAAAACTCATATTAAATGACAATTTCTTCCACTGAAGAAGTATTGTAAACGAAAACAACAATTTAGGTGCTGGAATAAATTGATATGTAATTAATTGGTGTTTCATTTGACCTAAAACTGGATATATATCTGGGATTGAAAAATAAGTACGTATAGGTCATAATATACATACAGCTTGAAGCATTAGTGCGTCAAAGCTCAATATCTCCATTGATATTAAAGATATCACAAAACGTTATGTACAAAAATCATAGACAGTTTGAAACTACATATTTTAAAATTATTTTCGTATCTACAGAGTGTTTCATATTGGCAGGGTGAACCAAATATACATTTTCTTAAATGGAACATACTATATACTATATATATCTTCCTCATTCCTTCGATATAAGGTTTCAGGTTTATTTCAGAAGTTATGGCCAATTCTCTCTGAAAATCATTGCATGTTCAACTTCCACAGGAAAGAACTTGAAAATCTTTTTGTACTGGAATGACTTTTCTATATTGTTATAGTTTTATAGCAAAATGATATTTTGCCAATACTGCGAAAACTGTGTACAGGGCGATTCAAAACACAAATGTATTATTTTCTCATCTTATTTAAATGGAACACTCTATATTTTATATTAAGTAAGGGAAGGGCACTGTATGTACTTTCATTTCAAGAATCACTCGAGGGCACTCCAGAATCAAGTGAGAATGACAGAAAGAGCTGGTTTGCTATCTACTAGTAAAGCTACTAATTAATCGAAAATTGTAATAGCTTACCTTTCAACTTTATATGGAAGTTTATTTGGTAGTGCACCTGGTAGTAGCCGAGGGACACTAGTTGCAGATTTTGAAAAGCAAGTTAAATGAAAATGTGCTGCACATACTTTTGGTTTTGGCTTTTGTTTCATACTTTCTTCTGTCAGTTGTAGAACACGTAACCATCTTTGACGATCAGTTGGTCGTCTCGGAAACCTGCAGTAACAATTTGCAACACCTTTCTCCCAAAGATAATAAATAATAAAAATCTTACGTGTGTAGAGATAAGTTGGATACATCTCTGCATACAATACAATAAGATGTACCAGGAATGAGTCGAGGTGGTAAAGGTAGTTCCATAATTAATCTGCTTTGATCGACATCATAAATTCAACGAGAATGCAACGAATTTATACATACAAATGCACATTTTGTAAATGTTTAGTTTTGATCAATAGCAACAAAAGTTGTCCATGATCACAATTCTTAGTCAATGTATGAGATGGCAGTCTTCTCAGACAAATCAATAATTCTAATGTATCTACAGCTATAGTTGAAAGTTACATATTCCTTTTTTCATCTTTCAGTTTCAAAGTATTCAACTTTGTTTGTTTATGTATGGTAATAAGAATAAATTAACCACAAAATCTGTCTACATAACAAATATAGAAAACTGTAACACCAACAATGTTAATATATTAGTTACGCATAGCTCCATAAAGTTAGCCCCTCACTATAAGCAATTATAATAAATCTTACTTTTATTCGTTTGTAGGTCGTTTGTAGGTGTTTGATAGCGAATTTCCAACGTTTGATAGTCAATAGTTCATTAGCAAACACTAAAACAAATTCTTCGGAAAAACCTATGTGATAGCCCCTCATGTCGTCATTTTGACATCAAATTCAATTTTATTTTAGCAGAATCGTTTGTAGGTGCCTGATAGCAAATTTCCAAAGCTTGATAGTTGATAATTTATTAATAAATAATAAAACAAATTTAGTAGGATATTAGGCAGTCAACCAAAATTACATCAGAAAAGCGTCCTATCGGGAACATATGTAATTGTAACTCATCCCGGCCACATTTGTCATCGAATTCAAATTCCTTTGAGAAAAATCGTTTATGCGTCGTTTATTGGTGCTTGATAACAAATTCCCAACGTTTGATATTTGATCATTTATTAATAAGCAATGAAAGAAGTTTTGCAGAATATTGTGTAGGCAACCAAAAAAACATGCGAAAATCATATATGGAATGTACTTATGTGTTTTTAACTACTCATAACCACATTTGCTATCGATATAAATTTTCTATAAGCAATCGTTTGTAGGTTTTGATTAGCGATTTTCCGACATTTGATATTCAATAGCTAATTAATACACAATGAAACAACTTTCATTTCATTCAAAAACTACTTCCTACATACGTATTACATTATTCCTGCAATGAATATTATGTTATGTATTTTGCTGGGAATATGCTATCGTAAATATGTATTATTGTCTTTAAAATCATCAATTTAGCTGCAACTAGCACAGAGCACAACAAAATTGATGTTTAAAATATTAATTACGCATTAATAGTAATAAATGATCTGATAATATCGTGTTTATTATCTCATTAAAAATAATTTCGATTTCCTTTATATCCATCAGTAGAAGGAGATAGCGGGTACCAGACCCGCCTCCCACCACTACCCAACGCCCCCCACCACTACCACCTGTAGGCCCCGCCCACTTTACCAGATGCCACTCCCCCTGTGCCACGTGGCCACGCCCACCCTCCAATCAGCGGCGTCCGCCATTTTGTCGGCCATTTTGGATAGGGATGACCACGCCCACCCTCCAATCAGCGGCGTCCGCCATTTTGTCGGCCATTTTGGATAGGGATGACCACGCCCACCCTCCAATCAGCGGCGCCCGCCATTTTGTCGGCCATTTTGGATCGGTATGGCCACGCCCACCGGCCAATCAGCGACGTCCGCCATTTTGTCGGCCATTTTGGATCGGTATGACCACGCCCACCGGCCAATCAGCGGCGTCCGCCATTTTGTCGGCCATTTTGGATCGGTATGGCCACGCCCACCAACCAATCAGCGACTCCCGCCATTTTGTCGGCCATTTTGAATTTACCATTTTGTCGCGGGAATTTTGAATGAGCATTTCTGTGTTGGGCATTTCGAATTGAGATGGCGCTACAGCGGGAATTTTGAAAGAATTTTTGTTGTTGGACGTTTCGAATTGAGATGGCGCTACGGCGGGGATTATGAATGAGCATTTTTTTTTGTTGGACGTTTCGAATAGAGATGGCGCTACGGCGGAATTTTATATGACAGTTTCTTTTTGTGTTGGGCATTTCCAATTAGGATGGCGCTACGGCGGGAATTTTGAATTTACCATTTTGTCGCGGGAATTTTGTGAAAAACAGGTAATGATATTTATAAATAACCTGCGAGACAATGTAATGCTAAAATTTTCTTTATTTGTAATCTAATAAAACAAAACATACAAACAACTATTAACTACCTATTAAATAATGTAATAACAATTGAACGTTTCGCTCAGTACACATACTTAAATTATTTTTACAATGATAAAAGCAAGCATAAGTGCTTCTTACAAAATTGGGGACATGACTTCTTTCCAAATTAACAATTTCTACATCTACATAGCGTTTTAAAAAGTCAACTTTTTGATGTCCCTTAACGTAAATTAAGTCATAAGAGCTACATATCCGATTTAATATATTTTGGATGTCATTGAGATCGACATATCCCTCGCTGTAGGAAATATTCAAATAATTCCGCTCCAGCCATCGGACTTCCCGTTTCTGATCAGCGGAAAGCGCCGAAAAAGGTGTCGATGGTTTGAATAGGAAGTGAGCGCTACTTGTGCCGTCCGTGATGCTCATCTCCTTCGGAGTAAAGTCGCGTCCATGCCAGCCCTGGATATCGATAACCAAAAAGCTTCTAAAACGTTGAGCGAAAATTTTTTCTCTATGTTCGGGGGTTAGGATGTGATTCAAAATTTTTTCTGCTTTCGCGATTCGTCGTTCGAAACGAATACGATCTGCCGCGTAGGAGTATCGGTCCTCCTCATCTAACCACTCGTAAACAACGGGAGTGATGTTAAATGTTACCATGCTGTTTATACTATTTTCCTCACTATACTTCTAAGAGGTTCGTACTCAAAGACGGAATCGTGTAAAATGAGGCAATAAGCAGTAGTATCTTTATTAAATGGTTCTTTGGATGTCATTTCCAATTTCACGTCGACAGTGCCCGTTTTTATCGACTCGTTCTGTCTCGAACAATCGATTACGTATACGGCGCAGGTGTGAAACTTTGCGTAATCCATTAGCGGTTCGTTCGGACGACCGTAGTAGCTCGAGCGGAAGTTTGCATACATGTGGTACGCTACGGCATAACGTTTCTCTTCCATATTCACATTCATGTCAGTATACGGATAAATATCCGAATTTATATGTAATCTGATACTGGTAATTTGGGAATGATCGAAGAGCGAAGCGTCTACTTTGTAATTATCTTTCCTATTTTTCTGAAATGCGACAAGTACATAACGAGGCGTTTCCATGCTGGTACTGGATTTTATCGGCCAGATATCCATGTTAGTGGTGCGTAAAGAGGGTAGTTCGTACAGATCCCACTGTCGGAACGCTATGTTTATTGGTTTATTGTTCTGCACGGTGTCCAATAATTTAAATCGTATATCGTCGTTAACGGTTATATGGGGAACACGCCATTCTATTTTATCAATTTCGATAGCAGCCTTCTTGGTTCCGTTTTCGTCAGTATTTCTGTAGCAGTTGTCGTCATTTTTGCTTCTTACGAGTATCAGCTCCTGACTAGTATATATCATAATTCGGTTATAATCTTCAAACACGCCCATTAGAAATTTTAATGGAATACATGCGCTGAACTTGTTGGTAGACAATGTAGGCTGAGCGTTATCAAACGGGTTCCAGCCTGCCATTTGTAGTAGTTTGCTCTCATTATCATTATACGACGCTAACGACTTCAGAGCTGTAGTAATACCGGGTTTATTGCAACGATCAACCTCGACCCCATTGATCAAGTAACGTATTTGCTCAAACATAAAAGCGTATGCGTTGTTGGTTAAAATACAAACGCCAGTTCCTTCTTTTGCAATATTAAATTTTCCTTCCAGATATATATAACTCTCGCAGGGTAATGTATATACGTCTTGATGACGGATACTAATGCTTACTTCATCGTTTAAGTTGAAATTCTGTGTTCTGGGGTAGTACGTGTGATACTCCTGCTTTGTTATGGTCTCGTTGAAATTTAAACCTTCGAGGATGTTCAATTTGTCCATCATTTAAGACTCTTAAGCCGAGAGACTGGAGAAATGCTTTGTTGATCGAAGTTAACTGTTGCGAGTTTCGAGCGCGAATGACGCTAAACTGACCGATCGTATCTGTTTTGTAGTATCGATGGACGAATGACAGACCCATTATGATTTTTTCAGCTCCAATCTTACGAGGACCTGTTTACCGCGAAAATCCACAGGGTCTCCGTCCTGGTCCAGCAACGTTAGGGTTATGTTGTCTATGGTATGCTTGTTCACGCGCAGATAGATAATGTGCTGCGGCTCGATGTAAATGCTGTAGCCGGGTTCTACTTGCGGAGAAAATTCGTACAGCGTGTGCGAGGGACATGCGTTATGGTACGCGGACGTTGTGATATTGCACTCTATTTTAATCGTAACGACTTTTATAATCTGTACGGGTAAATCAGATTCATGCTTTTTATTAGGCTCTAAAATTCTGCTGCTGAAACCGAGCAATCGGCCTACGGTACCTTCCCGCTTAAAGTCTATTGCGTGTTTACTCTCGATTTCCACCTTCAACGTATTATTATTAGGTTTTAAAGAAATAAAACCTTTAGGCATTCCACGCATCAAATACTCCTCGATATCGGTTATTTCATAACAGCCAACGGGAATCTTCAATATTTTATCGCCGACATAGAATTTATTATTTTTCTCCGTCACATTAGGAATTGTATTGTAGGTATGTATAGCAATAAGTCCAAGTACGTAATCGTGATGCGGATCCAGCTCGATGGGTGGATAGTAGTTTGCAGAGAGCACGTTGCTCGAACCCTTCAATGTGAATGTATGCGACATGACTGAGCCAGAACTAATCAGGGACTATTATTTATTAGAAATTCCAAACACAGATGTCCGCAATTAATTTGATTGTAATCTTGAAATCTTCGATGATTATATTCGATATTAACTTTACCCCTCCTATTAAAATAATCTATCAATTCCAATGGAGGCCGTAAGTTGCCGAAAGAATCGAAGTAGTTCACTGAAGAATTATTTTTATAATATGCTACCCAATGCGTTCCGGGCCCTCGGTAAGAATCTAAATTGACTACCGCACATTCCGTCTTATGAGGGACCTTGGGTAAAGCATCCCTCATGAATACTCCGCGAAAGTAAGGTATACCTGCTGCAAATTTCGAAATATCTACATTGGTTAAAGCTTTACGCGGTAGTCGTTTTAATAGTTTTTTGACGGTTTCAGGAACAATCCCATACCCTTCCTATACGGTTTCATATACAATCCGCTACCTTTCAAGGCGATGGACTCCATCATTCTGTTATGTTTTTGCGCCTCCTCAAGCTGCCGCTGCGCCATCTTAGCTTTATTTACGGCCTGAGCTATCCCCGCAGAACCACCAGCTAAGCTTCCTAACGCACTGAGGCCGGCAAACAACGGTATAAGCGGTAAGAGTCCGCCGGTTTTGGGAACGGGTATTATTCGAGGTATTCGTATACGCTTACGTCCGCCAGCTTCTTTAACAGCTGCTCTAGCCGCAGCGAGAGATATTTTGGCACCCTCTGTAAGGTCGGTAACGTTGCGACGCTTCAACGCCTCTTTAGCTTTACTGAATACAGTTTTTCTGAACGCTTTCCGCTTCAAGCCCATACCCAATTTACGTTTGGCCTTCATGATGTTGGTAACTGTCCACGCAGCTGCTTTTTCTCCTACGCTTGCGTTGTTCGCACTAACACGTGACCAGGCTTTCTCTTGTAGAACTTTATCTGCCTTATGTCTGTGCTCTAGGTCTTTATTCTGCGAGTATGCTATGTCGTGCTCTTTACAAGCCTTATCCAACTGATTAATGCCGGGGTCTCCTCGTGCTAAACGCTTTTGTAATTTAGTGCCGGGACCACAATACTGATAACCGGGAATATGCAGCTCCACAGGTAACCTACTAACGAGCTCGTTGACAAGACCTCTGCCCTGTATAACGGTCGACATCGCAATGAGGATATTATTCCGCTGTTACTGGTATTTATACATACGGGCATAAGCAATAAGCTCATTACCATGCGACTCGTCAAGCATGCTGGTCGCCTAAGGATCCCAAATTTGGATGTGGGCGATAGGCTCCCACATAGACACGGTGACTTTTTACCTAATACAATACGTGGTATTATTTGTGGCCCCTCAAATTGCGGCAAGACCAATCTTATGCTCGCACTATTAATCGACAAACATGGGCTCAGATTTGAGAATTTATATATATATTCCAAGTCCTTGTATCAGCCGAAGTACCAGTTCTTGGAAAAGGTGATGAAAGCTACCCCGAGCTCGCACTATTATGCATTTAACGAGAATGACGAGATTATAGGGCCTGATGAGGCGGAAGAAAATTCTGTGTTTATATTTGACGATGTATCCTGCGGAAAGCAAGATAAGATCAGAGAGTATTTCTGCATGGGCCGGCACAAAGCGGTGGACAGTTTTTATTTATGCCAGACGTACAGTCGCATTCCAAAGCAGTTAGTTCGCGATAACAGCAACTTTCTACTGCTTTTCAAACAGGACGATATGAATTTAAAGCATGTGTACGATGATCACGTTGGTACAGATATGACCTTCCAGCAGTTCAAGTCAATATGTGCTGAATGTTGGAAAGATAAATACGGCTTTCTAGTAATAGATAAAGACAGTGACATCGATAAGGGAAGATATAGAAAGAACTTTGAATGGTATATATGTGTCTAATTAAGCGTTAAAATAACATTCCTGAGTTAGTCATGACGAAGAGAACCAAGCCAGCGGGGAGAATAAGACGCACCTTCCAGCTAGTTATCATGTGTCTAAATCGTTGCTTCATTATTCTTAAATGCTCCGACACCCGTTAAAGTTTTTATTCTACCATTGACAGTTGACCTAATAGGTAGTGGGCTACCTGATCAGAAGCTGTTCAACTATATCAGTTACCCGATCAGAAGCTGTTCAACTATATCAGTTACCCGATCAGAAGCTGTTCAACTATATCAGCTACCTGATTAGACACCGTTCAACTATATCAGTTACCCGATCAGAAGCTGTTCAACTATATCAGCTACCCGATCAGAAGCTGTTCAACTATATCAGCTACCTGATTAGACACCGTTCAACTATATCAGTTACCCGATCAGAAGCTGTTCAACTATATCAGTTACCCGATCAGAAGCTGTTCAACTATATCAGCTACCTGATTAGACACCGTTCAGCCATATCAGATAGCTGATCAGAAACCGTTCAAGTATATCAGCTACCCGATCAAAGCTGTTCAAATATATCAGCCACCCGATCAAAAGACGTTCATATACCTGATGGAGAAAAAGGAGAATCGTGACTTAAAATTAAAAATTCTAAAAGCTAGTAGAGCCATACGGAGGAAGCATATGCTGTTAAAACTGAGGCGAGCTGACACTGATGAATTTCTACGTAAGAAGTATAAACCAATTATAGAACCCTTGAAAGATCTTCAGACCACGGTCAAACATACATGGCCACCGAAACAGTCTCCTAGCGATGATCATGATGATGGTGATGATGATGATGATGATGATGATGATGATGATGAACCGTCTCTAAGTCTGCTAAACAAGTACCTTTCTGTGTTTAGTGCTTTACCTGGAAGGTATATACGCGGAATTCTTCAAGATAGAGGCAGGAAGTATGACACAACCTTCGGTCCGGCATTAGATAGCGATACCCAAACACTTAGAATGGGTAGCAGTATAATAAGCTTTTCCGGAGATGATATAGTGGTGGATGGCAAAGTGTATAATGGTACAGAAGGCCTGTACGAATTACTATTTAAGATCCGACCTAAAACTTACACACCAGACGACGAGAAATCGTATGGCGACATCTTAAGAGAGACAGGCGTACTTCACCGCGGCTTTGATCCAACAAAGCAGTTGAAAGGCAATAAAAGTTATAAGTACAAGAACGTAATCAAACCGATAATGCAGCCTTCAGGTCGCGGACATATGGTCATCTCAGACGCGCCGTATCAGTACGTCTATTGGGACGACCCGAACGAACTTGTAGATCGTCTTAAGCTTCTATCGGCTTCACAATCCGCCGGCAATACCAGTCACAACAATGAAATTATGTCCATATTAGAGGAGCTGAGAGAGAGGGGTATTATACAGTAAAAAACTAATTTCGAAATCATTTCCATAATGAGCATCGATAAGTTCGGACGTTTTTCCTCGAAGAGAAAGCGCGTATCTCCAGGATTACCGTTAACATCAGAAGGGGATATTAATGCAAATGGAAAGCGTATCCGATACGTAGCCGATCCTCTTGAAGATCAGGATTGCGTCACCAAGGTGTACGTAACTAAAATTAGTCATGGTGTTAATAAACGAGCTGGAGAAATGCAAAAAAGATTAAATTCGATAATAGAAGAGTTAACTAGACGACTAGAAGCTAAAATAGCAGAAATGGATTCCATCATTCATAACTTGATAGACGACGTGGACAGTCATAAGGTCGCAACTCGTAAGATTATCGAAGCT
Organism: Holotrichia oblita; assembly: GCA_023690525.1. NCBI lineage: Eukaryota > Metazoa > Arthropoda > Insecta > Coleoptera > Scarabaeidae > Holotrichia > Holotrichia oblita. The sequence goes on from CM043015.1 coordinate 95,355,949, forward strand.
TTTGATAAAACGATTAATAATAAAACCTAAAAAGCTAGAATACCTTACTAAAATGAGCAAAGCAGATGTCGTTAACGAACTTCATCGGGCTGCAGGACGAAACTTTCCTAGACGACGAGTGATTATTAAAGGATTTGACGATTTGTGGCAGGGAGATCTAATGGAGTTCATACCTTATAGTCGGGAGAATGGCGGATATAAGTATGTATTAGTCGTGATCGACTGCTTTTCCAAGTATCTGTGGACGCGTCCATTAAAGAATAAAGGAGCAGAAGAAATTCGAAATGCAATGTCTGAAATTCTACAGTTAGGTCGGGTTCCTAAAAATCTGCAGACGGATGCTGGAAAAGAATTTTACAATCGGCAATTTAAAGAGTTAATGGCCAAGCTTACTATAAACCATTACTCTACGTACAGTACTAAAAAGGCATCGATTGTCGAACGAGTTATTCGAACGATTAAAGGCAAATTATATAAAACATTTAGTTTACGAGGCACCTACAAATGGATAGATATTTTACCCGAAATAACCGATAAATACAACGATACAAAACATAGCACTATTAAAATGAAACCCCGCGACGTCAGTAGCAAGAATGAGCAGCGCCTCTTGTCTAATGTATACAATAATATAGAGGTTATAGGACAACCTAAATTCAAAGTTAACGATAGTGTTCGTATTAGCAAGTATAAAAGCGTATTCGCTAAAGGATATATACCTAATTGGAGCGCCGAGATATTCCGGATCAGAAAAGTACAAATAACCAATCCTCGTACATATTTACTGGATGATATGGACGGTAGACCGATTCTTGGTAGCTTCTATGAACCGGAACTACAGAAAGTTAAATATTCCGACATTTACTTAGTCGAAAAAGTCTTGCGAAGAAAAGGATATAAAGTGTACGTTAAATGGTTGGGTTTCGATAGTTCCCACAATAGCTGGATTGATGCTGATGATATATTATAATTATTTACTCTTATTACTCTCAAATGTATTATGCCTTACTTTTTAAATAAAATAGAAAAGATAATATATATTGTATGTTACTGAATACCCGAACTCTTATACTGAAAATAAGTTTTATACGTACTACTGATCATGTTAGACATGAGCCGTTTGCGTGTTGAAACATGTTTGTGTGACGTCATCGCGTTCGTCGTTACTCTCTCTTATAAAGTTTCTTTCTATTACGTTTAATAAAAGACAAATTTTAGTTTTATTTATCTTCTTTACTTAAGCATAATATATAATATACTCGTAATTTAACATAATAAATTTTCATATTTAATTAGGGTTCTTGCAGCCGCCACAACTTCTTCTACTCGGTGGTGGCCCGTCTATATGATCTTGACCTGTGTTGCAGTGCTCGTGACAAGGCAGATAATCCCTTAATTCTGACTTTTTATTATCGGGTATTAAATGCCAGTGTTGCTCTAAGCAGAGACGATTTATTTTCTTGAGTATGTATGTTGGGACTACGGCAAAATTTATTCCGTGCACCCAGTCGCAATTTTTATCGATTTTTTTTTCTGAGTCCATTGTAGTTGCGCTCTTTGCAGTCTCACCGTTATAGAATATATGTCAATATCTAACTTTAACTTTTTGATAGCTTTCAAGTGTTGCTCTAACCTTTCTTTCAGGACGTCTCGATCCATACTGATAAAGTCGCCAAGGTTTTATAGAGGTGTTAGTAAAAAATAAAAAAAAACATTTTGCCAACTTTCATAAAATATATTAAACTCAAAATTAAACACATACATAAACTATTATAACATATACATATATTGAATGAAATAATAAGTTTAAAGTATAACATGAAAATAAACAATAATGCTGAAATATAAAAATGGAAAGGAAACAATAATTCTAAAATATGTAAATGAAAATAAACAATAATTCTAAAATATATAAATATGAACATGAAAATAAACACTAATTTTCAAATATATAAATGAAAAGGAAACATCAATTTTAAAATATATGTAAATGAAAAGGAAACAACAATTCTAAAATATCTAAATGAAAATAAACAATAATTCTAAAAATATATTATAGGCCTAACGTATTTTAGATAGTTCATAGTCGCTAAAAACGGTGTTATAAAACAAATACAGCGCTTCTAACATATACAGCGTATTCTCAGAAGTACTATGACTTGCCAACAGAAGTTTCACGGTTGAATGCAAGTCACCATTTATTTTGCAACAGGAATCGATGACTGTATTATAAAACTTGGGAAAGTCACTACTAGCGAGTATACTTATTTTCTGATCAACCAGTTCTTTTAAATTATATATCTTATTATACGTTTCTGTTGATAACACGATGATCTGTCCTCTACTCTTGATACGAATAACTTGTATGTTCTTGTATGTGCTAACCTCGATTTGATGATTTGAACTGTAACCATCGCTTTTACAGAAGTCCTCCCATTCCTCTTGTGTGAAGAAGATACAGGCGTTAGCAGATCGAATATGTACAATCGGGAGAAACCCGGATGCCGGACTTAAGCCAATGTTGACCCATTTGCTACCGAGCTTATTGAGGTAGTACGTTGACTGGCCGATCAGCGTAGTTTCGCGTGCGATTAGTTCATCTTTAGCTAGCAAACCCTTCTCAACAAATTGATTATATTCGTTGGCTGTAACAAGAAATATAAATTTAAAAAATCATAAACATAAAATAGGAAGGTTATTTATTACCTGATTCCATCGTTGCTGGTGTAGCAGTAAATAACAGAGACGTAGATAACTATGAGGATGGCAGGATGTAGCGCAACAGTCTGCGGATGCTGGTTTGGCGAGTCGTTATATATGTATAAGCAGTAGGAGGGGATGTGCGCAGGCGTAGTAGTACGGATGCGTGCGTCAATATCTATATGGAATGGTGTCTCCAAGCTAATGCGATTATACCGTCTTCGTTGACGTAACGTTTGTCGTCCTGATGCGACAAGGCCAGCTTATTTTGGGTAGATGTATATAGTTGATGTTGCCGGGCCGTAGCGCCATCTCTATTCGAAACGTCCAACAAAAAAAAAAAAATGCTCATTCAAAATCCCCGCCGTAGCGCCATCTCTATTCGAAGTGCCCAACACAAAAAAAAAACTCATATAAAATTCCGCCGTAGCGCCATCTCTATTCAAAATGCTCATTCAAAAATTCCGCCGTGGCGCCATCTCAATTCGAAATGCCAACACAGAAATGCTCATTCAAAATTCCCGCGACAAAATGGTAAATTCAAAATTCCGCCGTAGCGCCATCTCTATTCGAAACGTCCAACAAAAAAAAATGCTCATTCATAATCCCCGCCGTAGCGCCATCTCAATTCGAAACGTTCAACAACAAAAATTCTTTCAAAATTCCCGCTGTAGCGCCATCTCAATTCGAAATGCCCAACACAGAAATGCTCATTCAAAATTCCCGCGACAAAATGGTAAATTCAAAATGGCCGACAAAATGGCGGGAGTCGCTGATTGGTTGGTGGGCGTGGCCATACCGATCCAAAATGGCCGACAAAATGGCGGACGCCGCTGATTGGCCGGTGGGCGTGGTCATACCGATCCAAAATGGCCGACAAAATGGCGGACGTCGCTGATTGGCCGGTGGGCGTGGCCATACCGATCCAAAATGGCCGACAAAATGGCGGGCGCCGCTGATTGGAGGGTGGGCGTGGTCATCCCTATCCAAAATGGCCGACAAAATGACGGACGCCGCTGATTGGAGGGTGGGCGTGGTCATCCCTATCCAAAATGGCCGACAAAATGGCGGACGCCGCTGATTGGCCGGTGGGCGTGGTCATACCGATCCAAAATGGCCGACAAAATGGCGGACGTCGCTGATTGGCCGGTGGGCGTGGCCATACCGATCCAAAATGGCCGACAAAATGGCGGGCGCCGCTGATTGGAGGGTGGGCGTGGTCATCCCTATCCAAAATGGCCGACAAAATGGCGGACGCCGCTGATTGGCCGGTGGGCGTGGTCATACCGATCCAAAATGGCCGACAAAATGGCGGACGCCGCTGATTGGAGGGTGGGCGTGGCCACGTGGTACAGGGGGTGGCATCTGACAAAGTGGGCGGGGCCTACAGGTGGTAGTGGTGGGGGGCGTTGGGTAGTGGTGGGAGGCGGGTCTGGTACCCGCTATCTCCTTCTACTTCCATCTTATAAATATTTTGATTAGGTATTTCCTGGCTGTACTTTTGACATAAGCTTCGAAAGTTTAATTTAAGTTAAAAATTCAAATACGCAGCACAGACTATATAAATATGTATAATATACATATTAAAATGTCAGACATATATTATATGTCTGGTCGCAACGCTGGGTGGTCAGTGAAGTGTGACGCGAAATTATCTCCATATATGAGTATGGTATTTCTTGTTTCATTGTGTATTAATTAGCTATTGAATATCAAATGGCGGAAAATCGCTAATCAAAACCTACAAATGATTGCTTATAGAAAATTTATATCGATAGCAAATGTGGTTATGAGTAGTTAAAAACACATAAGTACATTCCATATATGATTTTCGCATGTTTTTTTGGTTGCAAAACTTCTTTCATTGCTTATTAATAAATGATCAAATACACACAAGCACCTATAAACGCACCTATAAACGACGCATAAACGATTTTTCTCAAAGGAATTTGAATTCGATGACAAATGCGGCCGGGATGAGTTACAATTACATATGTTCCCGATAGGACGCTTTTCTGATGTAATTTTGGTTGACTGCCTAATATCCTCTACTAGATTTGTTTTATTATTTATTAATAAACTATCAACTATCAAGCTTTGGAAATTTGCTATCAGGCACCTACAAACCACCTACAAACGATTCTGCTAAAATAAAATTGAATTTGATGTCAAAATGACGACATGAGGGGCTAACATCACATAGGTTTTTCCGAAGAATTTGTTTTATTGTTTGCTAATGAACTATTGACTATCAAACGTTGGAAATTCGCTATCAAACACCTACAAACGAATAAAAGTAAGATTTATTATAATTGCTTATAGTGAGGGGCTAACTTTATGGAGCTGTTACGCATCCAGACACTGATAGCGTTATTTGTAGTAGTAATCTTTATTATTACCCTTACAGACGACCAGACGCAGCGAATTTCCAACATTTATGTCGTAATTTGGCACCAATTTCAATTTAATTTAACCCTTAATCACCCAGGTGCCGTCTGAAGAAGTACGCGATAAATATATTATGATATTTCTTTAATTCGACCGTCCATAGATCGGTTGCTTCATCTAATCATTTCTCTATTGTTGCTCCCACCACCACTCCCTACCCATGAGTTTATCATTAAGAAATTATGGAATTTTTCGTACAGAATTCCACCAATTTTAGAGTTTTTTTGACATTTTCATATACCTAATACAACCTTTTATTAATGAATATACCTTAAGACATTGATAGGTTTTATGTTGAGTGAATTTTATGTTTATAATGGGAAGGCTTGAATTTATTTTACAAATAGTTCTTTGTTATTTTTAGTAAAAAATTTTCCTAATTTTCCTTAGTTTTATGTCTTAGGCTCATATTTATAGTCTGTGCTTGAGGTTGTCGATGCTTGAGCACGCGATTTTGACATAAATTTCATTACAAATATGTCAAAATCGCATGCTCAAGCATCGACACAACTCAAGCAGACTATAAATATGACCCTTAGTAGGCTCATTTGTAACTAGTAAATACACAATAAACGATATTTTCAAAAAACGATGATTGTTTCTATGGTCTTTAATTAAGTTGTCAGACGTCACCTGGGTGCTTGTGTAAAAATATTTCACCTGGGCGGTTAAGGGTTAAGCAGAATCGCTTGTAGGTACTTGATAACAAAGTCCCAACGTTTAATAGTTGATAATTTATTAATAAATAATGGAATAAGTATTGCAAAATCTCAGATATGCGACCAGACGAGAAAAATCTTCCCAGGTGGAATGTATGTGATTTTAACTCCTCGTAACCACATTTTCTACCGAAATTATTTCCTTTTTTTAACAGAATCATTTGTATGTCGTTTATTGTAAGTTCTTGATATCTGGTTTTATTCACAAAAGAAATTTATGCTGTTATGAAAGTTTGTTTATAAAGTTTGTCGAGCATTCGTTTTAAGTTAGGCAGTTTTATTCAAAGTATTACCAACCTGTAAACCTGGTTGCATAAGTTTTATGTTATTATTTGAACTCACAGTACTGTCGATATAGTATTAGAAACTTGAATTTTATTTTGTAATATTGCACAAAGATAAAAAATATATCAAAACAGTTCTGCATATTCATATTTTTACCTTAAAAGTTTGCAACGTTATTTTTTCTTCGATTTAATAGAAAATACAGTGACAATTAATAATCATCTATAATTCTAAAAATATGCAATTTGTAGATCGTTTATAGGTTTTTATAGTCACCACAACGATTGATAGTCATTAGTTTATTAATAACAAATAATAAAACAAGGTGCGTAAGATAAATGTTTTTAACTTCTGATGGCAACATATTGTTGTCGAATTTAATTGATGTTCTAATAGTTTCTAGGTGTTCAATAGCAAATTTATGTTTGTATAATAAGCCAATAGTTTATTCGTTGAAGTTATTTTATTGTTTAATAAACTAGTGACTATCAAACGACAAAACGATATAAATGATTCTACATAAAAAAAATTAAATTCGATGGCAAATATGGGCTATGATGAGTTAAAATTAGTCATTATTTAAATTATCTGAAGGATAGAGAAGGTATAGGTTCTGTAAAGTGTAGTGATTCATTCAACAGCATCTTAACTGTAATTTTTGCATATTTTCAGAATTATAGATGATTATTCATTGTCACTGTATTTTCTATTAAATCGAAGAAAAAATAACGTTCACGTGACGTATCATTTGCAGGACAGCCGAGCCTCATGATATTCAGACTGTTTCAACAGGTGTTTTAAATCGAGTAATTGGAAACTTCGTTGAAGTACGACGATTAGTCCGAAATCTTTTGTCGTAACAAACTTATCATTTATTAAAATTATTATCCATAAGACATTTAAAGTTGTGCACCCTATTTTTTAGTGAAGAATTAAAGTAAAAACAAAGCATTTTTATATATTTCTAAATTAAAATATACAAGAATATGTACATACATAGAACTGTTTTGATATAATTTTTTTGTACTCGCTTATCAAATCCTGTCATTTCACGATTCGATTTGCGTGCGTAAAAAATCACTTTAAACACGAGTGTGTAAAAGTAAAGTTGGTACTTCCTGGAACTTGATTAATTTAGTGACATTTTAAAATCATAAATCCCTAACCTTAATAATATGGTCATAAACGATAACGTATTTAACAATATGTATTATTATTATAGTTCTCGTACAAACTTCGTGCGTGAAACATTTCGCGAATTCGTGCCCACTGGCACTCATTCGTGAAATATGATTTCACGCACTTGGTTCGTAAATAACTATTATCTTTGTGCAATACTACGAAATAAAATTCAATTTTCTAATGCTACCTCAACAGTACTGCGAGTTCAAATAACATAAAATTGCAACCAGATTTACCGGTTGGTAATACTTTGAACAAAAATCCCCAATTTGAAACAAATGCTCGAAAAATTTTATAAACAAACTTTTATAACAGCATAAATTTCTTACTGTTATAAAAGTTTGGGCTGTTTGTAAATAAAACCAGATATTTCATTAATAATAAAAGAGAATTTTATTATGATTTTTATTGTACACAAGTAAAATCAGACATTTTATTAATAATAACAGATAGAATTACATTATATTATTATGAATTTTATAGTAGAGATTTAATAGAATGTCATTTATCATAGTAATTTTAATATTCATAGTAAATGTTGAAAATGTTGTCCATCTTCTTGCAAACAACAATTTACTCTCCGTTTTTAATTGTCGAACACATGATGCAGTTCTACTGGAGTAATGTTATTTATTTCACGCATGATAGCTGCTGCCAATTCTACGTGTGTATGTAAATTGGTTTGATATACTTTATTTTTGAGAGTCCAATTACTCTATCGTTATAAAATTCATTTAAATACTGTTATTGTAATTGATGATCTAATCAATTTTCATCGAGTAGTCTGTAACTGTGATTTGATATCAATCAGATTTGTTGCTGTAAGATTATTTTGTATTTCAGCGCGCTGTGGTATTATGAGGTTATCGATTATATCTGCGTTACAGGCTAGTTGAGATATATTTTCAATAGGCGTATTAAAATTTGTATTCGCTAATATATCTAAAAAAATATCATGTAATTCAGTTGTAATTATCTGATTTCCAATGATATATGTCGCAGTGGTAACATCAGGTAATATAATTTTGTCATCTTTTTCTTCTTGCAAGGAGCAGTATTTTGCAGTAGGGGCTGGATCGCATATGTACTGGGTGCGTTGCCACTTCAGTAATGGTACTGACCAACTATCGTCATTGTCTAGAAAGAGAATTTGTATTAGTGATATATATAACATACACAGGGAATATGAACTATCACGTGAAAACATATTGGAATAAACATCACTTCCAGTTAATCTGAAGCGGGCATCAACTTCGATATTTTAAAGAGCATGCTATAAATTTAATTACAAACTCTGCTTCTACGATATATTTTACACATATTTCATGTATCATACCCTATACCTAAATACCATTCCTTCTGAGTTATTCGCAATTAAAGAAAACAAGTGACAGATGCAGACCTTGATTTATAGTGATACTACGTCACGTATAGGAGTTAATGAGATGAATCAAATTTTGCATACACGCAGCTGATATTGTGTAGTTACACAACATTTGAAGATATTCTCTGTAACATTATACAGGGTGTTTAAAAACTTAGTTGCTTATAAACAAGTTCAATCTGCGGAAAGTAGATTTTTTTTTAATGGAGAGATATATATTTTATTAGATATTCTGATTCTACAAAATACTCTCTTTTAATCTGTAATAGATGTTCCTAAATCTAAATAGTTCGATATGGCAACCATTTGTATTGAGGCATTCTATATTCGGAGACGTATTCCTATAATAATTGTTGTTCTTTGAATAGCATCTGGTGTTATTTGCCTAAAGGACAGCTTATTCCCATAACTCAATACGAAGAATTTACGAAAATACGATTAACAAAATGACAGACGTCAAAACAAGTGGCCCTCACCCTTGCTTCAGTAAATTGACATATCTTAGCATTTTAGGTACGGTGGTTAATTAAATCGTTATGACGTATTCACCTACCATTTTAGGTATAGGAACACCTAACACAGATTAAAAGATAATTAGAATCCGAATATCTAATAAAATATATACCTTTTCATTAAAAAAAAATCTAGTTTCCGCAAATTGAACTTATTTATAAGCAACTAAGTTTTTAAACATCCTGTATAATGCTACAGAGAAGAACTTCGAATGTTGTATAACTACGCAATATCAGCTGCGCGTATGCAAAATTTCATTTGTCTCTTTTACTCCTACTTGACGTAATATCACTATAAAGTAAGATCTGTCACTTTTTTTCTTTAACCTAGATTTATCAAAAGTTAACAGGAATTAGACATTTTATAAAGGATTGAGATTGCCGGTAAATGAAACAGAAATTTCTTTTTTTTTTAAAGACTTGTGGTTTTCGAGATTTTTTGAGTTGATAGATGCCCGAGTAAGTCACGTGACCCAAATGCAAGCTGATTGGTTAAGCACCGCGTGACGTAGAAAACCACTAAACAGAAACAACATGGTGAATGATATGGTAAAAAGTGCATTTGTCTTACGAGAATTACGAGATTAAAGAATATTTTTGTCCCGAAAAAATTCGAAAAAGCTTTATCGTTGTATTAATTTTTCACATTTATTACCCCTTATTAAATTATTTATTGTGCTAATTAAACAAGGAACTATGTAGTTCTTTAGAGCAGATAGTCTGAATCATCCTAAGATTGACTCGGAAACACTGATGGTGTTCTTTAAGAACAATGCACAGTATCATGCCTCTGAACTTCAGGGAATAAAAACAGTTCGGTAAGTAAATTCCTTAATTTAAAGTGTGAAATAATAATACTATATCAGTGATGTAGGTAAGTGGTACCATAGCGTTGTTTTGATGAGAAGACCAATAGCACCCGTTACTTTGCTAAGCTTACATTAAATTTGTTAGCTAATAAGGTTACGAAATTTTACAATGTAAATAATTATGTAGATATTTACTTACTGGATGCAAATGCTTACAAATGACAGGTTTTTTGTAAGCTACCATGTTGAATCGCCGAAGAGATGCAGTAGCTACAGCGCACGAAAAATACGTCACTTGAACGTCATACATAAAATAAGCCCCGCTATTGGTTCGTTTGCGGGCACGCTTACAATAGGATAAATCGAGTTGTGTTTTGACAGGAAGATTCTTATTCATTCCAACCTTATTCTATGGTTCCATATATGGAATTAAATAGTGATTCTTATTCTTATTCATTCCAACCTTATTCTAACTATATTCCTTGAATTGTGTTTCTAGTAAAAACAAATCGTCCGAATACAAGGCACAAGTAGTCAAGCCATTGATTTCGATAACAGAAACATGGCTTCATACGTCACACATTGTAGTTCACGTAAACACCGCGTTTTGGGAGAGCGCTGTAATCGTGCTTCTTTCTTCCCCGATTTCTAGGTGAAAAAATATATTTTTTCGTCTGGGAATAAAAGAAATGGCTTTTTCTCATGATTATCTTTAAATTTAAAGAATAATTACAAAGTACATAGGTTCTCTATTGCGAATAACTCAAAGAATGGTACTTAGATATAGGGTATGATACATGAAATATGTGTAGAATTTATCATAGAAGCTGAATTTATAATTTATTTTATAGCATGATATTTAAAAAATCGAAGTTGTTGCCCACTTCCGGAAGTGATATTAATCAAAAATATTTTTGCGTGATAGTTCGTATTCAACCATATACAACCGCAAAATTTTGTTTTAAAATTCCGTTTGTATAATACTTTGAATAGGCCATTCTCACCAATATATATGCACATATACCTACATTTCTTACTTTTCTTGTCTTTTTTTCAGATTATTTTTATCTTCTTTTATATGTTTTATATAATTGTTATATAACAAATGTATACATATTTAAAATGCTTTCTTATGCTTTGGGTTAATTCAAGCACATATTGAGACATAAATGAAACATGTGGCTCAGTGCAGAGCAGGATAGCTTTTTGTGAACAACTGCACTTTGGCAGATTAAGACATAAAACAGTGCAAGACGAAAGTCCATTAAAACCATGCTGCTATGCTCTGTGTCACACTTGTAGTTTGTACTTCAATAGATACTGCATTGGGCACAGTTAGGGATAGTTAAAAAAAATTATATCAGTTTTTTGTATCCACTAATTACTTTTATTTAACAAACCTACTATACAGGATGTGGCGCGAAGAGTATTGATTAGAAGTTTTTGGGGATGTAGTAATAGGCGAAATGTAAAATTTTATCAGATTAGATTATTATTATCAGATTTTGGTTGGTCACATAATTAGGAACAATGAGTTATTTTATTAAGTTGTGAGTAGAGTTGCACTCCAGAATTGCACGTCAGAAAAAGAAAGTCGATTCAGACCATTACAATAGAGCTTCTGTATTCACAAACGATCTACAATGCTATAGTTCATTACAACAGCAATGGAAACGTTTTGAAGAAAAAAAGGAAATGTTGCGCCCAGAAAACTACTCCGGCAGTAAGGCAAATGCTTCTAAGCAGATTCATCACGAAATATCGGCACTATTGACCAACGAAATCAACTCGAACCATAAGACATCAACTACTTGAAAGTGGCCTCCATGGATGCATTGCAAAAAGTGCCACATGTTTCTAAAAAGAATTGAAAACGTCGAATTTACTTTGCAAAGGAGCACAAGGAAAAGCCCTTAATTTTCTGGAAAAAAACGAATCAAAATTTAACTTGCTTGGATTAGACAGAAAAAATATATACGACGTTCCATAAATAAAGACCTGGGACACTTGCTATACATTTAAGACCATAAAGCATGGCGATATAATTAATATGTATAAGAATTGAGAAATTATGGTTTGGGCTGCATTTTCATGGTATGATGTTGGTTCTTTTCGTCGAATAACTGAACGGACAGACCAAAACTTACAAAAATATATAGGGTGGGGCAGAGGAACTTGCTTATTTCAGTTGGCAGTCCTGACGCGACGGCTGCTGTTACAAGGGTGGGGGTAAGGTCATTCAAGAGGGCGTGGCTTAAAGCTTATATCCTACTCGGTTCAGTTGCCATCATGCAGTGGACGAAGATGCAACGCGCATTCGCAGTTGAAGCGTACTTTCCCAATGGTCATTCCATAATCGCTACGCAACGTGCATTCCGTGCCCGTTTCAATATTGCGCCCCGTGGCCGTGTTCCTAGTCGAGAGTCAATTGTTTTATGGATAAAAACCTGGACTTCCACGAACAGTGTGAGAACACCTCAAAACATTGACATGGTAAGGCATTCTGTTACGCAATCTCCTAAGCGTTGTGCACGTAAACATGCAGCTGCTGTTGGAATGTCTGCTCGTTCAATCAGACGAATCCTTTATGAGGAACTGAAATTCCATCCCTACAAATTAGCAGTGGTAGAGGACCTCATCCATCGTGATTTTGCTGCTCGCGAAAATGCATGTGAGGCGCTCCTCAACATTCGTCAGGACGCCTTAGTTTTCTTCACTGATGAGGCTCACTTTCATCTTTCGGGATGTGTAAATAAGCAGAACATGCGTTATCGGAGCCCACACAACCCTAGACAACTTCATCAACGTTCCTTACACTCGGAACATGTTACTGTTTGGGTTGCGATATCGCGAGTTCGAATAATTGGTCCATGCTTTTTTGAAGAGAACAACCAGACAGTCACTGCGACTTCAGACCGATATGTCGATATGGTTCAAGAATTTTTCTTGCCGGCACTTGAAGCAGAACATGCGTTATTGGAGCCCACACAACCCCAGACAACTTCATCAACGTCCCTTACACTCGGAACATGTTACTGTTTGGGTTGCGATATCGCGAGTTCGAATAATTGGTCCATGGTTTTTTGAAGAGAACAACCAGACAGTCACTGCGACTTCAGACCGATATGTCGATATGGTTCAAGAATTTTTCTTGCCAGCACTTGAGGAAATGGGTGTGTGATAGGTGTGGTTCCAGCACGATGGCGCCACGGCACACACCGCACGAGTGTCAATGTTTTGCGGCAACACTCCTCGAGAGGCGATCTCCATTGGCCGGCGCAGTCCCCTGATTTAACCCCTTGCGACTACTTTCTGTGGGGTTATCTTAAGTCATTGGTCTACAACGATCGTCCTAGGACCGTCATTGAATTGAAGAACAACATTCGTCACGCTATTGCCAACTTACCCGTGGATATGCTGCAGAGAGTTAACAATAACTTTCAAAATCGACTGAGACTGCATTCAAAATAATGGACGCTATTTGCCTGATATAATTTTTAAAACTTAGTAAACATAAATTTCCAATGCTATTTTTATATTGTTTTAAGAATAAAATGTGTATTTGTACATATTTTGTTTTTATTGAGTAACCAAATAAGCAAGTTCCTCTGCTCCGCCTTGTTTTAGCGAATACAATGAAGCCATTTGCGAACGAATATATACCTGTTCCATTCGCTTTTCCTTTTTTTGCGTGATAACGATCTGAAGCATACTTCTTGGAGCATTAAAACATTGTTTTCGACTGTAACCATTAACGTTTTGAGTTGGCCTGCCCAAAATCCCAGTTCAAAGTCAACTGAAAATTTCTGGGCAGATGTTAAGAGGGTTTTGGAGAAAAAAAAATCAATAAACATCCAAAATCTACAGGAAATACGACAAAATATTTCGGTGTAGTGGTGTAAGACATTCATAGACAGTATGCCAAGAAATATATGTAATCGAAAGCCTACCCAACTAAATATTGTGTATTAAGTGTAAGATGTTAGTTTTAAAAAATATTTCTAAAAAATCTGAAGCGTATTTAATTAGTTGTCTAGATAAAAATGATCAGTATCGATTTATTTTATTTACTAAATTGCTATGAATGCACTACTTTAGTTTCTTTTCTTTTTTTTTTAGTTTCTTTAGCAATAACTATATCACTTACAAGACATTACTGATTACTTTAATTAAAAATAAGCAATGTGATACATACTTCAAAAATATAAATGTTTCAAAATGAAAACTGCCGTCACTAATTATTAGAGATGGCAAATTTGATACATATGCGAAGCAGCATATGGATGGAATTTTGCATTTAATTTACAAAATAAGAAAAAAATGTATGCACTGCATTCACCATTGGACAGTTAAGCGACCTCTCAGACTATGTATGTGATACCAATAGGCCAACATTACTAATTATATGTCCACGGCACTGTATGCGCATACATTTAAATATTATATACTTTGGTATAACTGTAATCAATGCAGGTATATACATCTTGAAATGTAGGGAACATGTAGGTATTACATATAACAAGATAGCACAATTTATTTCTGTAATCAACAATTTTTAGAGGACTTCCAAGAAATTGATAAATAGAGCATATATTATTAAAAATAATTTATCATCGAGCAGTGTGCTATTTTGTGATGCGACACATTATTTTAGAAAATACAAATAAGATTATGTTTCTATATATTTACCTGCTGTAATGCAAGACATCTGCAAAACTTGGAGTGCAGTTTACTAGAGTCACCAAAACAATTAACGTTTTTGCTTTGCTTCTTCTCTCTGACACGTTTAAGTGTTAGTCGTTTTTGCATCTAAAAGAAAAATAGCTTACATACCTACATGTATATATATTTACAAATACATGCTGGTTTGAAATAAATATAATTTATAAGATTATATAATTTGAACTAGTAAAATGGTAGGGTTAATGTGATAGTTAAGAAATCTTCAATTTGTAAAAGTTGTTCATATCGGTCACTCATGTCATTTGATACATCTAACAATTCAATACACTCCCGCGCGTTTGCTAAGATGTGGCTCGTAGAGACATCTACCGATAGAATATAGAAAGCATATTGAACTAGATTTTAACCCGCGATCTTTAAACATGATGCAACAACTTCCTCCTGTAACAACTAGCCCCACCTTCCTCTACACATGCACAGTGCAATATTTTTGGTCAGATTTTGATGAAAAATAGGATAAGGCTAATTTTATTCGATGCTCGTACTTTCATCGAATTTTATGTTTTTGAAGGATTTTACGTTATGCAATAATAAAGTTGTTAAACAAAATATGATACTGTAAAACAGACTATAATGATGTGTTAACTGAACGCGGGTAATGTTTCAATATTTTTTACTTTGTAAAAACGAAATCAAAGTAATATTTTATTCAAAATCTATTCCCTTGTGCAAGCGAACAGGAATGAAATATGTTATAATACACAGTCCAGTTGTTTTTTTTTCCTAAGGTAAGTATTGTACTCAGAAAAAAATTGAATTATACGTGGTACTTACGCAAACGAATGAATAGATAGAATAAAAATAAAAAACACATTATAGATGATTTTTAAAATTAGCGGGCATTGGAAAGTCGTGCTGCTATTTCACTGCATGATGTTCGGAAACTTCCGGATTAGATTTATAAAAGCAATCAGTCCGCTAGTGATGATGTAGTAGCACTACCTAAGCAAAGAGGGCGCATTATGTAAACTTTGCCTCGATAATATTGAATCTAGAATTTTTAACAGATAATATGAAGTTATATAATTTACGAATTCTTTGAATATTTGTAATGTTTGCTATTTTTAAAGCGATCTTATACAATATAAAATAGACGTGTAGTTGTATGTCTCGTCTTCTTCCCGTTCACGAGAAATTAACAATTGAGTTTACTGCAAAATATCGGCTTTATCTGGGTTGCATTCTGTAACCACTTATTTTGGTAAATTACAGAACCTTGTTTACACACAAAAATCCCGATTGTCACATCTATTGATACAGTTGTTTAATGATTTTAATTTAGTTTTGCTGCTGAAATTTGATCTCTTGTACGATTTTATGCAATTGCCTGTTTCCAAATTTTATGTGACCCGTATCACTTAATTTGCTACAATAGCTCTTCTCTTAACATTAAAATCAATATACCTTACAACTTTTTTCAATATATCAGAAATACATACATCCGAGGTAACTAGCTAACTATAACAGAACCATTCGCCATGTTATAGACAGCGAACTCGTCACGACGTCACGTCGTTAGGTTTATTTGAAGACCTACGATTATCAAAATCGCCAATCATATAGGGACCGTATCTTTCTGGGCTGAATTTGGAAGCATATTCTTTTGCAGCGTTGCTCAGGTTATGAGTTTATATTAGTAACAAATCGTCTTAGTCGCCAAGTTCTTAAGCCTATTATAAAGCGCTCTTCAACTTCTCCAGGTATGGTGTAAGGATTTTCTGCAGTTACGTTACTCTAAAATCATTGATGTTGTGATGTTGGATTTATAAGTTTCTTCGGAATATAAAACCGGAGTGGTGTTAGTTGTATTTTCGGTAACAATGTATAAATAAATATATTATATTAGTATCTATGTAATGTTACGTTTTGTAAATTGCACTGAATAATTTAGTCATATGGTTTTATCTACTCCTGTGTTAATGTTTTTAGCGATACGAAATTATGCAAAGTACGTAACAGCTTATACAATACATATCCAATAAATGCAAACAATATGCAATATGATTTTTTTGATTCTTAGGTACCTATATTTTATTTCTAATATAATTTTTATAGGAGTAGACTCTGTATGACTTCATACTAAACGTAAAGGAGTAATGAAAGGTCCTAAATTCTCAAAAATATGTTTAATCACAGGCGACCAGTTTCGTGGTTCACCACATCATCAGATCAACATATTATATACAGGATGTGCCAGTTATCTGGTCTATTATATCTTATCTTAGTTTAATTAATTTTTTTAAAGTAAAAGTTGTTCTGGACTAACTACTCTATATCGTAAAATTATTTGAGTGTATACAGGATGCTTATTAGTTTTGGCTGAGCGTTATAAAATTTTCTTCTTTTAAATAGAACATCTTATATATTATTACATTTTCAGATTTTTCGTTAAAAATTGAGATAGTTTTGTATAACAAATCTAGTACTAAAAATTAACCGTTTCCGAAATATTTCAATTTTAAGAGAAAAAAGACCATTTACATAGTGTTGTCTTTGAAAATTAATTCTGTCTGTACTAATATTTGTTTTGCAACGATTCAAATATCTTCACTATAGTATACCGGGTGTTTCAAAATTGAAAATTAACAATTGCATTTTTAGACGGTAAAACTCGTTTTTTTTTCAAATGGAACAGCCTGTATATGCCATTTTATAGTGCTTCAAGTTCTCTTTCACTCGCTTATAATATTCCCTATAGCTAAAGTTAATATTTTTTGAGATATAGGTAATTTTTACTATAAAATCCATAAATATTTATTGATAAAGGTAAGATGAAGTCAACAGTGCTGTGGCAACTTTAGTAATAAGTAGATATAAAGCTATTTGTGAGAATTTAGGGCCTTTCATTACTCCTCTACATACATATAATTTTTATTTACCGAACATTTTTTGTATTGAGCGCATATTACAAGCATTTTTTAAATAGAGGGGAAGTAACGGCTGTTACAACGTTAACTACACGTAGATTTTAGATAACTAACCCCACTAGTTTAGGGTCATCTAAAATCTACGCTCATTTTTTTTAAATATAAGGAATAGTATAAACACATCGTTATATTAATGAATGTTAGTTCTATATTTAAAATTACCGCGCTAATAACTATCAAAATAATGGCTGAAGGTCACAAATTCTAAATCATCAAAGTAGCCAACAAACAGTATCGATTATCCTGTTATAATCTGTGGTAATAATATATAGTCACATTAAAAAAAATGCTGGGATAAAGTGAGTGAAAATATGGGAAAAGCGATTTTATGTCGTGACTGCCACATTTCGTCTTTTTAATTCGAACAGTTCTCGTATTATATTATTAAAATCCTGTATGTGCAAACTACGAGTATATTATTAAAACTGTTTCTTAGTTTGCTATTTTGGAACATTTTTATTTCGTGGATTGTACTCAAAGTGTGATATTTCACTAAAATACTGCTTTGCAATCACCAAAATCCCTACGAATACCGTAAAGCAATAATGTATTTCGTCTTTATAATCTGTTTAAGTACAAGTGCAGTTAGGTTTGGAAATATTTTTAATTACGAAACATTTTTTTTTCTGCATTATGGTGTTAACGTACAGTCGTTCTGCTCTTACTTTATCAGTCAAGTATACAAGCAGCGCCTTTTGATGTTTACCTAATTATCGTCTGCTTCCTTTTCGTATAGAAATTTGCCCGTACCCATCCACTTTGTTCAAGTGCGTTTTAAATATTTACGTGCAAAAACAGAATCCTAATTTATTGCTTCCTGTAATTTCTACTACGCTACGGTAGGATTCCTTATTTTTTGTTCCGATGCGCATAAATAATTCAGCGTACAACGTCCGGTGAAATTGTTTCTGGTCAGTATTTAAAAGATTATGAAACATTGAAACGGTCGGTACTACGTAGGCCTTTCGATTTGAAAAATATTGGTTTGGATTTTGGTCAATTGAACCTTACTGAATTTATTATAGTAACACGGACAATGTTGCGTTTTAAAAGTGAAGAGTTATATTTTCTTATGTGGCTTATATCTGTGTCATTCTGAAAATATTTTCCTAACAAGTTGTAAGCAGTTATCACATTCATCCACATTTTATATACAATAAATTACATTAAAAAAAAACTTTGAACTAATTTTTAGGTTTGTTGTTCGCTCCTTGAATAAGTGACAATATGTGACTCGTTCGCTTAGCTGCTTAGACCGGGGTACATTATGACATGAATGGGCTACAAAATGTACTATCTCTAACTATAGGCGGATTTTTTTTTGAGGAAGTGACGTCCCTTAAGCATATCTTTGTTGAGTTTTTTTAAATATAAATCTATACAAAGTGGATTTCTTTTTAAAAATACAGCTCTTTATGTTATGTCCAAATAAACTCTTTGTAAATGACATGAATGAAAAATCAGATACATTATACAGTAAAGCGGCTATAATATACATACAATGGCTACTTATGCCGTGAATTATATATATAATACTAATATAATATAGATGCTTTAAAGGAATATATTGCACATAGATATTTGAAATTTAGTTTTCTTTGAATATCTAATAAGCCAGGAAAGTTATCGGAGAAACAAAAGCAGTTTTAAATCAAACTCGTAAATCTGCGCATCTTTCGCCATTTAATCGTTTTTCTATCTCCAGTAGTTTCTGATATCCCAATGCTAAACATTCAAAAAAACTCACCCTGTAGAATGCCTCAATAGAAACAGCTGACATATCGAACCATTTAGATTATTTATTTATGTTATTGTTATTGTTGTTCTTATAATTTTTCTACTGTACCTTTTATATTATTATCTTCTTTATTATTTTAATTTTACCTAATTTTTTCTTACTAATTATTTAGACCTTTGATGCAAATTTACTTGTTGTAACGTGTCTTATTCTTCTGTTGCTCTATCAGCATTTGTTTCATGGCATCATCTCTAAGAAATTGTGGATAAATATAAGTTTTGTTTGTAATCGTCAAAGCTTGCGTATTTCCATCTTTGGGTATGTAACCATATAACAATTGAAAAGTTGCTTTGCCTGTTGTTTTGTTGACAGACGTATTCAGGTCTTGTTCTATGTCTTGTAGATGTTTGTCCTATTTAATATTGTTTTGCGACTGCGACACTGCAATCCGTAATAACGGCAAAATCAGCGCAGGTGTCGACTCGAGTTGAAAGTATGTCGGATGCTATATTTTTTGTAAAAGTCTTTGAATTTCTTTGACGTAAAACAAGTTACTCGGTTGGTGACGACCCTCTCTGATGCCCCAAACCTTTAAATAAAGTACTAGAATGTATGGGTAGCCCCTTTTGGTTGTGCTAAATGGTCCAAAGTGATTCATGTGATGGTAATTAGATAATTGATCTATAGATATTGTGGTTGCTGATACTTTATTTCTTCCATCGTAGGTCTTTTAAAAGAGTACATTAAATTTAAATAGTTATGTAAACGACAGAAAAGCAACAGCGATGTAATTTGAGAAGCATATTAAGATTTAAGATGTACATATGTTGTTAATTGCTAAATGCTGTTCTTTTTCTCATTATAAATCATAACAATTGCTTGTCATTTCAGAATAATCACCGTTATTTCTGTATACCTATATAAAATTTCGAGAAGAGGTGTTATTATATGTTTTGATTTTTATTTAGTTTATTGTATTGAAATGTCGGTGCCGTATTTGGAAATGAAATACTTCAACGTTAGTGGAGAGACTTTATATTTTGCATTCTCACAATAGACGGCAATTTCGGCAGAAACGGGAAAAGAAATGTGATTCGGAGACAACTACCAACGCGTTTAAAGATTGTAAAGTTCATAAGCATATGCTAATAATGTTGATCAAATTTATGTCTCCTTCTTATAAAAGTTTCTACCAAAAAGTTTGTAGTTGTGCCTGCGTTCTTGTAGGTAGAAACTTGCACACTTTCGTATATACTTACATATATGTACATACATAAATGTATGTTCTCCTTTTCTGGAGATGTCTTTTGGCAGATATTTACTGTACATTTTGTTTACGTACAAACACCTCTGAAGGAATTATCGAACTAAGCGATGTTTATTTTGCTCTTATTTATATTTTGGAATTATACGGCAACAAAAAGGTGAAGGTACGTATACTGATTTTTTTATTATACCAACCGAGGGGTAATTGGAAACAAAAGTCCAAAGACTGAGATGTATAAAGACAAATACGATAGATATGGTGTACTTACAATCAAATAATTTGAAACACCAGTTAGACAACTTTATTTTCACAATAGTGACATTAGTCGGGTCGATGGCCGCAGTGGTTAGGCGGCTGACTATTGTTGTGAGAGGACGATAGGTGCCGGGGTTCAATTCTCTGGAGGGACGGTGACATTTTTTCAGAGAGTTCAGACTTGCCATTCGTTGTTGGGAGCAAAGTGATTAACAGCGCGGCATCATAAAAGGCGATAAGATGCTGTCACAAAGCCATTTAAACACAACTTACACACACTAAAGTACACCGCAAGAGTTGCAGTGATAGCCAGACAAGTAATACAGCTTACGGAGTCACTGCAACTAAGCACCCACCACACATTAAAAAAAAAAGAAGCTGATCAACTCAAATTTACATTTATGTTCAAATTACCTAATTTGCACCAACATGAAATGTACCACATACCTACTGAGAAAATTGAAACAAATATAATTGATTCTGAGAAAGTACTACTTCCTACTGATTTGCATTTATATATGTATGTATCTACAGTAGATATATGAATGAGAATATTTATGTAACCATATAAGTACATACATATAGTAAGTCAGTATATAAGTACATATCTGTGATTGTATGTAATCTGCGGAATGAATGTACTGTACAGAAGGATACTAATGTAATGTTGTGTATATGATTATTATCTACTTTTAAAAATTAGCAAACATTTATATTCGAAGAAAGAACATATACAACTTATTTCGGACAAAAGTGGTGACATAGTGCAGAGCATAAAGAAGAAAGATAGAGAGAATTGAGGAAAGTCGATGGTACGTAGAGAATCCCGCTATGATCATTCAAAGTAATGGAGAATCGAACTTGAGGTCTACATTTTCCAATACCTATAACTAACTGCTTATTTTTTGCGTTCATCTAGGAAATGCGGCACAAGAGAGAGATATTTTGCGGTTTCTGTTCGTTTACGGTTGGTTTTAGGAAAAATGATATTTGTTGGAAACTGGAAAATCCAATAGTTGTTACTGAGCATGTATATGTATATCTACTACTCGTAAGAAATAATAAAAATGAGTACCGAGTGTTGTGCAATTTTTACTTGTTATCCTGCAGAATAAATAAAATATGAGTTCAGCAAACTTGTATTTTATAATAAAGCCGAGTTATGTTATGGTACTGTTTGTAGATAAATAGTTACATTTGCTGTACTGGTATAATATATTATTTTCAATTAGAAAATGTACTATATTTAGGTTAGAAAAATAATTCAATGAGATCTGATAAGTACTTTTGATTTTTGACTCGAATGCTAACAAGCGTTAGTTATACAGGTATAAATAACCTAAAAATACAGTGGAAATAATAATCGAAAATATATAATGTTTAACATTTGATAATTCTAACTTACAGTGTTCTGCTGGATGTAAACGTAGTGATTTTTCATAAACTCAAATCACAAGCGTATAATAGTACACTCTTGGAAAAAATTGACGAGCACATCCTGTGTAATCTGAACTTGTGATTCAAACGCAATGGTATGGTACTAAATAGTTAACTATTATATGTCAGGTAACTAGTAGTATTAAATTGATATAGTACTAAACTAGCAGAACTTACCCTCACCTGGAGAGCGGCGCAGCTTAGCTGGGAGGATATGCAACAATAGCGGAAGTGTTCCCAGCGAGCAGCAATAAGTCGTTGTATGGTAACGGGAGAGATAGACAACCAAGCTGCTTCGACTCCGCTCCACACCTTCAACCCTCAACGTTAGCCGGAGGAGCAGCAGCATATTCCAGACATCTTCGATCGGATTCAGATCCGGAGAACGAGCCGTCCCTTTCTGCTAGCCAAATAGCTTTATGTTGCCTTTGAAGCAGCAGAAGCAACGTTATACGTTCGCTTAGGTCATGCGAACAGCCTTTCATTATGCTCAAAGTACGACTACATAGTACCCTTTCGCACCACAGTAAGAACGGCTGGTTTCTTCCATCCGTTTCGGTTTCTCTGTCGACGGAATGTTGCACTTGTCGGAGGCGCTCAGTAAAAAATTCAGCTACAGAAAAATGCGTAACTTTTTCCATCAACTCGTCTAGGGGGAATTTTTATGCACCGGCAGTTGAAATTATACATGTATCTTTACGTGTTTAGATTATACCGGGTGTGCTCGTCACTTTTTTCAACAATGTATTTATAAGAAAGGTTTAACGAAGTTTTCCAATATGACGACATAACGACCACCAGTCCACGATAAAATGTCAAAACCATAACATAGTATGAGCTGTAGTCTTATACTTTTTTATGTATTTTACGTCTTGGTTTTCCAAAACTAATAAAATTGCCGCAGATATTTCCTTCTCTGAATTAAATAATATTGGTGATCGTTTCGTTGATTTTGAAAATTACGAAATACTTTCGTCGGGAAGTATTCCCTAGTAAATTCTCTTTCGTCTATACCTAAATAATTCGTGGTAGACGCGTATTCTGAGACGTGCGCAGGTTGTTAAATCGAAGGGAGATGCCTTAATAATAAAATGTTCTCTTCTCCTATAAAGAACGCATAATATAAGGAGATAAATATCAATTTCTACCGTGCAAGAAATTGTAGATGTATCGCAATTTTCTAAATAACCCTTCTAACGATGACTACATTTTTCATAGAATAAAGCCATTGAATTGAAAATAGTTTGATATCATGTAACTAATAAAGCACAAATCATGCAGAACGCTGTAATTTATTTTTCCATTTTTTTTTGAGAAATATAAATTATTTATATTTAATACTGTAACAACAAGCACTTGTAGATAGCTTAGTCATTCTAACAGGGGTACTATCAAGAAATGTTAAGAAAAGCTTGTTTATTGAGTGTTCGTTTAATTTCAAGCGCTTTATCTTCCGTGGGGAATATCAGAAACAAATTAATACCTATAAATAACGCTGATTAAGATATCAAGTCTGTCTTCCATATCTCTGGATGTTCGAAAACATAATAATTTTAGTGTCGCTATCTCTATCTTAAAATCCTTAGTAAGGCAATATTTGAAAATAGTTTGTTACTAAACTCTGAAACGAATGTGGAATTTATCCATAACTTGGCACAATACAAATATCTAAAATTGTTAATGACTCATATAACCTACATTACAAGAAAATGTATATTGTAATGATATTCAATTTGGATAAAATCAAATGCCATCTAACCTAAATTTGAAAATGGATCGCTTGTCTGGTACATAGACGGATCCAAGACAAACAAAGGGCGAATTTATGAGTCTAAGATCAAACTCTAGGGTCAACCCTAACTATTTTTCAAGTGGAAATACATGCCATAGACCATTGCGTCAGGGCAAAATTAAAGAAGAATCCGAGAGGTAAAAACATCTATACAGGGTCCGGCAACGAAGCGGGGACGGAAGATTACACGCTTATTTGAAAGTTTGTCAAATATCTAGTCATCGGATATTCTTCCGCACCATCAAGTGCACGTTTTAAAAATATTTTGTTTTATACAGGATGTTCCAGATTGAAATGCCAGACTAAAGTTGCATTTTTTAATGGAACACCCTGTATATTAATAAAGAAAATGATCCGCGCTTGAAAGCTGGTTATAACGATATAATGTTGTATAGGTCTAAAGTTGATAATTTCCAAATTTTCAAAATAATTTAATAATAATTTATTTTGTTTTATGTATGTGTTTATACTGTATTAAACTGGAAATAAAGGCACTATTATTATTATTATTATTATTATTATTATTATTATTATTATTATTATTTTATTATTATATATTGACTAGTCAATAACAAATAATTTTTTTTTAAATATTCTCGGTTAAACATTTGTTACAAGCATCAAATAAGTGTTTGATTTTGATTTTTGGATCAGTAGCTAGTTTTCAAACCTAGAATTGTATATTTCGTTTTGGATTTATATACTTTAATATCAGGATATTATGTGTACAGTTATAGATAAATTTGGGTCTTTCCATTAAATTTTCCGGATTTTTCTTCTGCTACCATGTATGCAAACGTTACTTAACGCAGTACATTATACGATATTTTCAATTTGACAACAACCTTATTTATATATTTGACATCTATATCACTCTCAGACTACGGTCCTGATCCATAGTTAATAGACGTGTGGTAAACCGCTCCGTAATTCAACCTAAGTTTGGGCGATTACGAGGGGTTAAATACACCAGTGTTGTGTAATAATTATTGATACTGTGCATGGAGTTATTATAGAGAGCTTGGTAAGTCAATCTTTGTTATTTGCGATACAGAAAAAAATAGTAAAGTACACCGAGAGGAGAAACGTTTCCGAGGAGCTTTTTACTGCAGTTTTTTTTTCGTTAGTAAAATAGTTGTAAACAACATCTAGAAACAGGACCGGCATAAGGAAGATTATAACATTTTGTAAAATATGTCTGAGGATTGTGCGGATGAAGGAGGGAAAAGAAAAAAGAGTACTAAAGATATGTTCGAGAGGAGTAGTAGTAAAACAAAACGAACGCCTGATACAAAACATGAGGACGACGATAGATTGGGAAAAATAATGGAAATGATTCGTGAACTGAAGGTTGATTTGAAAGCCGAAATAAGAAGCATAGGAACAGAGTTAAAAGAAATTGTTCAGGAAGTAAAAATTTTAAAACAAGAAAATATAACATTACGAAATGAAAACGAGCAATTAAAGAAAGAAGTGTATTTAATAAACGAAAAAATTGAAAAAGAGAAAAGAAAGAACAATGTAATTGTACAAGGAATTAGAATTGATACTAATGAACCGGATCTACTGAAAGAAGAGATGCATCAATTTATGGAAAACGAATTAGAAGTGAAAGTAGCATTGAAAGGTATAAGAAAAATAGGGGATAAAATATATTGGGTAGAGTTGGATTCCATGGATGAGAAGCTTAAAATAATGAGAAACAAAAGTAAATTGAAGAATAGAAGAGGAGATAAAATTTATATCAATGATGATATGACTAAACAACAACGCGAAATACAAGGGATAATAAGAAAGACAGACCGAGAAGAAATGAATAAGGGAAGAACAGTTAAGATAGGCTTCGGAACGTTGATGATAAATAGGGACAAATATAAATGGAGCGCCGAAAAAGGGGTGTTGTAGATAGAGCAAATAATAGGAACGAGGATACTTCAAAAAACTAACTTTATTGAGAATGGAGAAAATAAGAAGCCGACCCTAGCATTGAAAATGGACATGAGAAAAGAGGATGTGAAAAACAAAACCTTAAATGTGAAAAGTCAGTACGAAGGGAATAATAAAGAAAACAGGAGACAAGCAAAGGAACATAAGACAGCGAACAATACGAAGATAAGCAAAAAGAGGAAGGAACAATTCTTTAATGTTAAGGAATTTAAAATAGGGACGTGGAATACACAACGTTCCAATCAGGATGGTAAGCTGTATTTGTTGAGCGAAATATTAAAACAGTACAAAATAGATTTCTGCGCAGTACAAGAAATGAAACGAAAAGAAGGAGTTACAATAGAAATAGGTGACTATATTTTGATGACTAGTGGGTGTGAGGATGCTGTATTTGGAGTAGGGATTATGAAAAAAAATGGAAAGCAAAGATAAAGAACTTTGAACCTGTTTCAAGCAGGATAAGTCTTACAAGAGTGGAAGGAAAATACCGAAATATTACTTTAATAAATGTGCATGCTCCTACGGAAGGAAAAGACATGGAAGATAAAGTATTATTCTATGAGGAATTAGGAAAAGTAGCAGCCAATGTTTCAAAGTATGATCTGAAAATAATCCTAGGAGATTTTAATGCCAAGATAGGGAAAGAACAAATATATAAACCCGTTATAGGAGAGTATAGTCTCCACGTAAAATGTAATGAAAATGGAGTTAAATTGGTAGAATTTGCTTCAGAGTTGCAGTTAAGAATAATGGGTACCTTCTATGCACATAAAAATATCCATAAAGGAACATGGAGGTCGCCAGATGGCAAGACAGTAGACATAAAAATAGGACTAAAGATATCAGAGTTTATAGAAAAGCTGATGTTGGTTCGGACCATTTTCTTGTAATCTTGAAGTTAAAAGAGGAGATTCAAAGTAAAAGTACGAAGAAGCACAAAATTGGGAGATATGATACTGATTTCTATAAAGATGAAGATATTAGAGCAAAATACCAAGAGCGGTTAGAGCGAAAGATGTTGAGTAGCCCAGTAGCACTGGAATTAAACCAAAAATGGAAAAATGTCGAAGAAGCAATATTATTCGCGTCAAAGATTTTACAGGAGCCAAGAGGAAAAAAATATGAAGGATGGTTCGACGAAGATTGTAGAAGGGTTCTAGAAGAACGAGCTAAGATGAAACTGAAAATGGTTACTAAGAGTTCGGAAAGATGTAAAGTAGCGTACCAGGAAAGCAGAAGGAAAGCTAAACAAACTTGTAGAAAAAAGAAGCGAGAATTTTTTGAAGCAAAGCTGGAGAAAATAGAAAACAGTTTCAAAGACAAGGATATTAGAAAATTTTATAAAGAAATTACAAGTGAAAGAAGAGTATATCACGGAGGAACTGTTTTCATCGAGGGAATCGACGGAACTCTAATAATCTGGAAGAAAAGAAAAATAGGTGGAAGTGTTATTTTGAAGAAATACTGAGCGACGGAGGAAATAACGGAAGCATGGAAATGGAGGAGAACCGGGAAACTATAAGTAATGAACAAATCGAGGACAATGAAATTAAGAACATTATAAAACACTTGAAAAATAACAAAAGTCCCGGGGAAAATGGTGTATGTGCGGAGATGCTAAAATATGGTGGAGATATTCTACAAGAGCATTTAT
This sequence comes from Holotrichia oblita, assembly GCA_023690525.1. NCBI lineage: Eukaryota > Metazoa > Arthropoda > Insecta > Coleoptera > Scarabaeidae > Holotrichia > Holotrichia oblita. The sequence goes on from CM043015.1 coordinate 95,383,748, forward strand.
TGAAATTATAAAGGAAGTATGGCAAAGAGAAGACATGCCTAACCGTTGGAAAGAAGCAGTTATACAACCAATTTTTAAGAAGGGAGGCAAGAGAAAGTGTGATAATTACAGAGGAATTGCATTGCTGGATGTAGTATATAAAATATTGGCCATATTAATAAAAGACAGACTACAAAAGGAGGTGGAGAGTTTGGTGGGTGAATATCAAGCGGGTTTTAGGGCAGGACGGTCGCAAGTAGATCAAATCCACATCATAAGACGAATACAAGAAACAAGTAAAGAACATAATATGTCAATACATGCCGTATTTATCGATTTTAAGAAGGCCTACGATTCCATTAAAAGAAATGAAATCTTGAAAGTGTTGCAGGAATTTAATATTGATGGTAAGCTAAGCAGGTTAGTAAGAGCAACTCTAAACAATACGATATACAAAGTCAGGGTCGAACAGGAATTAACAGAGAGTTTTGAAGTCACTAAAGGTTTGAGACAGCGAGATCCGTTGTCCACTGTGTTGTTTAACTTGGTTTTAGAATCGGTTTGCAGGAAGAGCCAAATACAAACAAAAAAAAGTATATGTGTACTCTAAAAGCCACTAAATGATAGCATACGCTGATGACCTTGTAATTCTTGCACACCAAGAAACAGAGTTAGTTCAAGTTCTAAGAAGATTTGAAAAAGAGGCAGCAGTTGTAGGTTTGAACATAAATTATGAAAAAACTAAATATGTGGAATTAGGAACTAATAAAAAAAGAGGGAGTAAAGTAAAGATAATTTTGGAAGAAGATCGGAGGTCAAAGAAGGTGGAAATAGAAAAAGTCGCCAGCTTTATTTATTTGGGATCTGTAATAAGTGAGAAAGGTGGAACTGAAGAAGAAATTAGATACAGGATTGCAAGGGGATCTGCAAGTACGGGGGCGCTTACAAGAGCTCTAAGATCGAAAATAATATCTAGGTCTGCTAAGAATAGGATATATAAAACCGTTATAAAACCAGTAGTACTGTATGTAAGTGAAACATGGGCATTAACAAAGAAAGCAGAGGAAGAACTGGATGTGTGGGAAAGGAAAATGCTTAGAAGAATTTACGGAGGAAGGAAAGAGAATGAAATATGGAGAAGAAGAACTGACCAGGACATATATACTTTATATGGAGAGCCGAAGTTGTCGAAGGTTATAAAAGCCCAGAAAATTAGGTGGTTTGGCCATATCTTAAGGAAGGGAGAAGGCCGAATGATTTACCATATTATGGATACGCGAATGATCGGAAATAGAGGCAGAGGAAGACCCGGAGTAAGTTGGAACAAACAAGTAGAAGAACTACTGAGAAATCTAGGGATAACAAGATGGAAAGAGACTGCTACAGATAGAAAAAAATGGAGAGAAGTGGTGCGAAGAATAGTAGAAGAATAGTCTCACAAGCCCAGGGCCGCATGGCCTGTAGTGCTTTATATATAGGTATATATATATATATATCATTTAAATTAAAAGAAGGAACCCATATTCTGCACTAGTTGCAGTAATTTGCATTTTATTATATATATATATATATATACATATCACTCTCTCTTGCTATCCTGATTTCACTATATCTTCGTATATAGAATTTTTCGTAATATATTCATATGACAAACTTTGCCAATTACATTGCAATTCATGAATTTCGGTAACAACTTATACTTGTCTCCAATGGAAAGTTAGTTAGTATAGAACTTAATGATATTGCGGTTTTGCTCTTGGTTAAGCGGAAGTGAGTTGGGAAGTTACAGGCCATGTGGCGGTTGTACTTCAATATATATACATATATACATACATATGTGCAAATAGTTCAGCAAGAATTGAGTCAGTATTTGTGTTACAAATAATCGTGAGTTCAATTAATGTATCCATTAATGAATTAACACGTGAGAAATTTTGTGTTATCATACATGTTGATAAGAAAGCACGTGTATTTTGAGACATAGAGATAACTTTAATGATTACTGATATTTAATTTTTGTATTCAATGTACTTTTAAAATACATATACCTACCTGCCGATGAAATTTGGACTATTAAACAATATGGAAATAGGACAAAGAACTTAAGTAGAGCGATTAAAATGAATAAAGTACAACACTACAGGATATTAAACAATTAGCGTTATTCCCAACGAATATATAACGCTAAACAGTGTTGTAACCCCATCCACAAAAGACAGTGGATTTAATATCTAATACATCATTTCAGACGTTTTAATGAACACATTAGCTTAGAAAACAACTAAGCAGAACTAATTTCTAGACAATGTACGCATTTCGCATTATTTCCCTCGAAATACTAATTTTCACGCAACAAGAATATTAACCGGATACAACCCAACAATGAATCGCTTACGCCGAATATAATGTGTTGTTCTCTCGCGCCGGCAAAGTCTGACCCCTGCAAATCTCGAGGAGTTAGTATGCCCGCCTTTCTACAGCGCAGAGAGAACTGCAATAATGGCAAAACTTATGGATAAGAAATGAGCGAAATATAGCTTCTTGAGATCTATCAGTATATAAAGTTTCCCAACAGGATTTACTGATTTAGGAAACGGCAAACTTTATTACGGTACCTTAAAGCTATAGAGATTACACCTGCACTCCCGTGACACCCGTTATCGGGGTTCACGATTTAAAACGTTTTATTATTAAGTATCATATTCGATCAGAATTTATGAAGTGTGATGGACTATGTACATTATAAGGAATGCATTCTTATGTTAGTTATAAAAGCACACTCTTATAAAGTACATTTAAACAAGTAGTTATGCGTTTTCGGTGTAGCCTCTGCGTTATATATCTGTACTCACACCTAGTAGCAGATAACGGTGCCTATTTACTGCTAACATTTGTAAATCTTATTCTACTTGTATCATAATTGCATACATATTAAAATTTCGTATTGTTGTTTTTCAAAAGCACATCCCTTCTCACCCTCTCGAGTCGATTTTCGAAGAAACGTCAATCATATCCCGAATGTTTTTGAGACCCATTTCATTGCAATATGTTCTATCCATGCCATATTATATGCATTCCCTCAGACTTGTTTTTTGTCAAAGGACTCACTAAGAAATTGGTAATCAACAATTAATATTCAATCCTTTGGATTTTGTTGTTTTTGGAGATGAATTGTTACCCCACTCCTTACTTAATGGCAAGGCATGAACCCGCCGTGTAGTCTTGGAACGTTTTGGCAAAAAAAATTGCAGATTATGTAAGTTGATCAGATTTTTCGCTAAGATAGTGAATGATCCAGTTTATTTAGGTTTTTTATAAGTACTGTTTATATTACGTCTATTAGATACACTTCAAACGTGATGCATGGCATTCATGTCCGGATTCGACACGTGTCACCGTAATAGATTTTAATTCATGGAAAAAGTTGGTAACGAAATTTTGTAGTATGTTGTTGGAGAGAATCCTTTTCGAAGATTGTTGAAAATGGTAGGTACAAAAACTAACAATTAAGTTTTTGCGATCATCTCTACTACGATATCCCCATCTTATAATTGAGTGGTTCACTCTGCAGAATATGTGTACACTCGTATCACAATGAGTCACACAAAATTGTGACTCATCAGTTAATCCCAGTTTGCCCAGAAATACTAGGTATTATATATCGCATGCAATAACAAAAATCACTAGGAATCACCATCAAGAATCACCCCGATCCTTACTAAAAAAACACTTAGTTATTTGAAAAAGCTTGCACTAATTTTGTTGAAAGCTGTCTTGTCATAAACGTATGTATTTCAATTTGTTTCTTAAAATTTATTGATAGCTTGCATAATGCTGGGAACTTGTAGTGTAGTGCATATACCATGCAGATATTTCCAGATAATCTGAATTACATTATCCTACTCTATGTTTTCGATGATTATTATCGATTATTATACAATTTTCTGATGTGCGCGGCTGGGAGAACTTCAAAGTGGAATTCCAAGACTTAAATTACAAAACATTAATATTAGTAGGTACGGGGACAGAGCGAGTGCGTCGGTCGGTTCGTTCGAAAGCAGTACCGAGAAACGAACTCGTATTCCTGACGTCACAAGTTATTAATGATCCGCTTTTATCTCAGTCATTCTCCAAATTTAGATGTCGTCGTTTCTGTCATAGCCGAATTACAAAATGAAGCGACCATTTCCATCACCATTATACTTTGCAGTTCATTATTCGACTAGCATTAATCTTCATAACTCCTACCTTTAATAATAATTACCATGGAAAAATACCATTGCTGTTACTGGTGAGTATCAAACTGATTTCATTCTTGTCTGCACGGAAGGTATTAACAATTTCCATCTGTGAGAAATCGCTCGTGCTGCAGTAATATTGCTTTATTAAAACATCGCTAGACTACTGCAAATACTGTATCATACAAATTAGCAGTTGCATTATTACTAGAGCTACTTGCTAATAGCTTTGAAGATTGAAAAGAGAATTAAGCCTTTCAAACAGAATTAGGTAAATAGAATATATTGCAGGAAGCTACTACAAATCAACTGTATTTAATGTTTAAACGTTTAACAACAGACGTACGTTTTTGTGAATTTTAATACGAAATATAGCATCTGAGTAACAATATTTAATAAACCAGCTATGTGGTAGAGTTGTTTGTTGTTTTGTTTAATTATATGTATATTAATTATAAATAAAATAATATATAAGTTCATTGGTGCAATATATACACAACATGAGAAGTGTATATAATCGGAAACTCCATACTGTCAAGAACGCTATGTAATTAAACTTAGGAAGGACTTGACCATTGAGCTGGTATACTAAGGAGACGCTATAAAGCATATTTGCTGTATGTTCAAAAAGGCAGCATTGGACCTGTCGACCTGTACCCGTTTTAGCTATGTGATGTCGTCTCCCTACCTGTTCTTCCTCAATGGACTTGAAGGTAAGGAGTACACATAACAAAATATTTGAATATTTAATGATTGAAATTTTTATTGATAAAATTCGTGTATATAGTTAATGCTCGATAACCGTAGATTCCTTTCTATTGGTTCAATAATAATCCTCTAATATGGAAAAGAGGCTTGGGGTAAATATAGGATATCATGGTATGGATCTAAACTGGCGCTGTATCTTCTTGCAGAAATAGTAAGTACTTTCGTTTGGAATTGGATTCTGGGACGACCAATGGTAAACTCATTCCCTGTCAAATCAGTCAGTATTTCAAGATTCTTTCCAGGAATGGAAGCATTGGTGATGGAATAAAAATTAATGGAAGAATATATTAAAACAAAACAGCACCACAAAATGCAAAGAAGTTAACTTGATTCTTAGAGATTTCGAACCTCTGAGTTGAATCAGAATGTACAGCTTAGTGCTAGATTTCTGGTTTTGCAGGATTAGTTCTGGCAGCAAATGTAGAAAAAGTATGTCGCAGCGTGGCATCGGAACTAAAGCTGTAATGATTTAATCCTACTTAAACATTTTTAAGGTTAAGGTAAATGCTTGTTGGTAATCGTGGTGTTCGAGGCATGGTATCTCTCCCATTGCACCTACTATTACGGAAACCACCTGGACATCTAGTCGCCAGAGTTCTTAGATTTTCATCGCTAAGGGTATATTGTTGATCAGTTTTCTCCATGATTTTGGTCGATACAAGTGGGTGCTACTATGGCTTCATCGATCTGGTACGTTTTGTTCTCCTTTGTGTTCTGTCCCAGTATTATGATTATTATTGTTATAATTAAAATTGTTACCGAAATATTAACGTTATATATTATTCCTTTTTTGACATTAATATTCTTCTCCCTAGAATTCGAGCATAGCTCAATTTCAGTGAAGATTTACTTTGCTGAAATATTTTTGTCCACAAATAATGAACGCCCAGACTCCTACATCTCTGATCACTAAGTTGACCCGAAGCGGTTGAAACAATCGTTTACTCAGAATTCCAGTTAGCTTTGTTTTTTCTTTATAGGCGATCAATTCCAATTTTCCCGGACTTCGCAATTTCATACAAATTTTGCTCCAGAATCACTATATGGATACTTAAGTTAATTTGTATCAATCCTCTCACCCGACATTTGTATCTACTTATAACCTCTTAATTATTATTAGATTGATTCCGAGAGCGTAGAAAAGCCGTCTCCTCAAAATTAGTAGTTTTAACACAAACCGCGCATAGATACCGTATAATGTCACAGCGTTTCTTGTCAATATACATATTTGAACTGGCAGAATCAATTTCTTGAATTTAATTGCACCAGGAAAAATGTTAGCCAAACATGTACACTACCGCTCACGGAAGTTTGGGCACGTACTATGTTTCTATAAAATTACGAAATCCAAATATTTATAGCTATTATGTAACCATAATATTAATATACAATACTCTATTATGAATATAAAATAAGAATTCCGGGTGTTTTGATAAATATATTTGTAGAAACAAGGTTTATTGGGTCAATTTCTATTGTTTGTTTTATTGCGACTTGTTTACATTACTCGAAAATACCGAACAAGGCACAGCAGGCGATGTCTACAACACCAAGAGAGATGGCTTACGATGTTAAATTGATACCAGAATGCAATTCAGTCATTGTTTAGCACTTAAAAAGTATAGTAGTAGAATATTGTCGACGTGACTATCCGTGCTTTAAAACTTAAATATTTTGTTGATTATTAAGCAATCGTAGTTTAAAATGCCGAAAGGAAAACCGATAAGTGTACAAAAGCGATCCGCTATAATTGCACTACATGAAGAGGGATATTCAGAACGTGTAATTGCTGAAATACAGGGTGTAAAAAAATCGACTGTGCACTATACACTCCAGCGGTATCGTGCAACAGGGTCTGTTGAAGATCGTAATCGACCAGATCCTTCTCGAATAACAACGACCTGTTTCGGTCAGTACAACAAAACGCCGTCTAAAGGAAGCCAATCTTCATGGACGTGTCGCATTGCGGAAACCGTTGTTAAGACGTGGGAATCGAAAGAAAAGGTTACAATGGGCACAAAACCATCGCAACTGGACGCCAAATGACTGGGCTAAAGTGCTTTGGTCAGACGAGTCGAAATATGAAGTTTTCGGTTCAAAACGCAGAGTTTTTGTCCGACGAGCGAAGCATGAGAAAATGCTACGGGAGTGTATAGTTCCTACGGTAAAGCACGGGGGTTCGTCTGTGATGGTGTGGGGATGTTTCTGCACGGCAGGAACAGGTGACTTAATCAAAATAGACGGCGTTATGCGTAAAGAGGACTACAGGAGAATTCTCGAAGATAATGCCATTCCTTCTGGACTGCGGCTAATTGGGGAAAACTTCACGTTTGTCCATGACAACGACCCTAAGCATACCGCCAGGATTTGTAAATATTATTTGACGCTCAAACAGAAGCAAATAGGGTGCAAGTTATGCCCTGGCCTCCTCAGAGCCCAGATTTGAATCCCTTGGAGCTGCTATGGGACGAAATTGATAGAAGGATTAGGAATCACTGTCCAACTTCAAAAGATCATCTCTGGAGGCTCCTTCAATCTGAATGGCACGCAATTTCTATCGACACGCTGAGAAAATTAACCGATAGAATGCCGCGTGTCGTTCAAGCTGTATTAAACGCGAAAGGAGGATATTTTGACGAGAAAAAGGTGTAATAATTTACAACAAAATTGCACTCAGTTCGCTGAATATTTTGTTACTTTACTTTATTAGATGTTTATCAACAGAAACAGAATTAATAAATTTATTTTTGTGTTGTTTTTCTTAAGTTATTTGTATTTTTTAAATATTTTATTACTTGCCCAAACTTCCATGAGCGGTAGTGTATGTATTAGGTGTTATATGGAGGATCGACATCATCTTAGAGTCATTTTAACATTGTCCTAGTCTCCAAATTCGACTCATGTAACATAACCGGTGACACAATCTCTTGGAACTGGAGATGGGATCATCAGTTAATACTCCATCACAAATACAGGGTTCGAAAATTCTTGTGCCAATTATACCGGACCAAGCGTTAAATGCGAATTTGATTTGAGCTCTTCTTTGTTCGAGGTTGTCAGGATTTTCTTACACCCCAAGTGTTCAATCTGTCTGCTAAACATACACGGGTTGCATCCGTCCACAGAACGTTAAAATGGAACTGAGTATCTGCTCTGTACATGTTTCTGGATTATCTAGAAAAGGTCGAGGCTATTTGATTGTTGCTGAGATACATCTGACATGCGAATAATTTGTATGCCGAAACTTTTTTTATTACCATTGCTGCAGTGCTAGGGTAATAGCAGTTTCACCTACAATTTTATGGGTTGAAAGTAATGTGTTGTGAAGCGTATATGAAAAGAAATTTGTCTCTGTAGTCACCCCATTGTCTGGTTCAGTATATGGTTTCCTAAATGTTCCATATTCTGTTAAATTGTAAAATAAGTTTTTGAATGTAGGTACTGAAGGTTGATGTCGACTGAAGAATTTCTGGATACAGCGTTCTACAAGTTTTTGATGAATTTTATTGCATTCAGTGAAAGATATCATCATGCCATGTTTCTCTGGATAACAAAAATTTAAGGAAAACTATGAACGCTTGTTAAAATCTCTAACGCAAATTAAATAATTTTTAGCTAGAGTAATGCACGTAATGTGAAAATGGATGTATTCGATAACTGACAACTGATCCCATAGGAGATTCTGGTTGATAAAATACCTTACGAGCACCTTATTCGTGGCAAGTATGTTTTTGTATGCTGTTTTTTCTGGCAAGCTATCATTACCAGCAGCATTAAATTGCCTCTAACTCGTTTATTTAAGAAAATAACTATATTACGAACTATTAATACTATATTAAAAAAAACACAATTTTCTCTCGTAACTCGAAAAACTACAAAATCGTGTAAGCTAGTGTAATTATAGAATTGTAAGAATTATAAAACTGTTCCTTTTCAAGGTTTAACCAAATTCAGTAATAAAGTAACTTGATGGAGTTAAAGAAAATGGAAACATTTCGTTTTTGCAAGTATCTAGTAAGTTGAAATACGAGAATAGTAATTCATTCGTTTAACCAAATTCATATCTGTTTTTGCTTTCAAGATGCCCCTATAAAAATAAAAAAGTCACTCTGTATGTTTATGTTGAAATTACGCTCAAGTTTTATTTACGAACTTTGAACTGAAAGAAGCATCTGTAATCTTGGATACGAGTGACATAAATTGTATCTGTTTCATTTATTTCATTTGTAATTGATATAAACACTTCTGACAGCCTACGTCTATCCTTATGTAATATAGAATTAAAGGCGTGTAATAAGTACATCTACCTAAGTCAAAGAATATGTACCTAGAACCCCAAAAAATACTACATAATAAATGTACAGACATTTCCATTGCAAAAGGAGAGTCTATTTATTTAAAAATTATGCTCTTTGACATTTGTAATGATTTCCGGGTAAGGAAATTCCAAGTGAATTTTGAAACAACGTACAACAGCAGCAGCGATGTAAAAATTAATAATGGAAGGCATAACATTAAAATATTCGTATTTTTCATCCTTATATTTGACTGAATATTTTTAGCTTTTCGTGTTTTTCCAGGGCGCAAATATCGAGTGCTCAGTTTAAAAAAGATTCATCATTGGGACTAGCTAGGTAGACATACCAGCTCTTAGTTTAATTTCTGGTACATCTGTCCTCCATAATTTGAATAAATGATATTCCGTTTTAAGGTAAAACATATTTTTGAATGTTTACCTGAACACGGTGCGTGTACATCTACAAAACTACAAGGTCAAAGAGCATTGGATTTGGCCTTTTCAACAAATTGGATCCGGCAAGGCGTCTAATCAACCGAAGCACTAATAATTTAAAAGCTCAAAGGTAATTGAGAAATATCTGGACGTTCGCCGTTGGTTTGACGGCAGCAACACTACTCACACCACATTTCTCTCCATTCCGTGTAAGGTATAGGTAACCGGACAAGCTCCCTGCGGGGAATTCCCGCATTCGTATAGTAAATATCTTTGTGGAGGTTAGGCGCCGGATAATCGAGAAAATGGCGAGCGTGTAGTGCTCCTAAGAGGACCGAGAATTTGGCCGGTGCGCCGGTAGTGTTATATAAGACTCATACGTATGCGGCGTCAGATATCCCAGGATCACTAGATTACAATGTTTCTGTAGACGAGCACTCCACCTGTCACTAGCACTACGTTACCGATACTACTATTCTGATGTCCGCCGTTGCTTTCCGCTGGTTCTCATTCGAGTCTCGGGATTCTGCCATTGTATCGTCACGTATGACTTTGGGTCTATCGTCTCTTTTTTTTTTTCTTCGAGAAGCGCTGCTCTTATTTGTGAGTGATCGTCGTGAATTGTTGGAACTCCGGCGTTTATATAGTTTCCGTAGTTTCTTTTCTTGTCGTTTTTTTGTGCGGTACTTATACATGTGAATGTGTTTAGTTATTATACAGGTACTACCTTTTTCAAATTAAATGCGAATTTTTCAGCGAAGAATGTGTATTTAGCAAATAAAGCATTTGCTTTAAGCTATTCTCTTTTATAGAGAAATGGAATTTGCTTCAAGGCAATGTCTTTATTTACTAAATGGAAATTCTTTTCTGAAAAAATTGCATTTGATTTGAAAGAGATTTATAGTACCAAAGAATGGCAAAATATAAAACCGCCTCAGAACTAAGGTTTGCAAGAGAAGAACAGGAAATTATCCTTTAATTACTGTTTTACATTTTCTGACTCGTTAGAATTTATAAATGTTCGCCATTTGATGTGGCAATAGCTATTAGGTATGATAAAACGTTAAAGCGTTGCTTTTCTCATTCAAACTTTGCACATTGAAGATATTTTCCTAAGCAATAGGTACATAGAACATGTTGTCGAAATTGTTGTATACTGCAGTTAATTGTATCCAATATTAATGGAGACAAGATATCAACTTTAGGAGACGGAATTAGATTGCAGATAGTACGTGGACGTTACATAAATTTTGCTAAAGACTGTTATTCTTTATACTTCCGATCAAGCTGACATCTTTGGGATACTGTTATGTGCTAACTTCTTTTTTGCTTATTTATCAAATCGCACTATGTTCATTACAACGTCGATTTCTCATATCACTTGCTGTAATATTTGGACTTTCACAAAGTTCACATCTTTGCTTTCTCTTTTTTTCAATTTATTTATTTACGGTATGTATAGTCACTGGCATTGCAACTGAAAAATAATTTCTTGCAAGTGATATTCAACTAGACAAGATTACTAATTAAATTAATGATTGCTATATCTTACAAGAGGATCGAGATCATTTTCTTATTACGTTAATATAATATTCCACTGAACGTCGCGAAATGTCAAGATCTTCTATTAACCTAATTCTGATTTGATATTAATAATAATTATTACAGATATAAATTACTAATTGTGGTATTTCCTATTGTGAAGCTGTTAAGGATTTAGGTGTTCCATTTGACACAAAATAAAGGTTTGTTAAACACGTTAACTCCGTCATCTTTAGAGCTGGAAGGAATCTTAGCATCATTGTACAAAATAGTTTCAGGATAGTCGAGGAAGTGGTTTCGGATTTTGTCTGACCACCTTGCTGCTTGAAAATCACTTCCGAGGGTGCTATCTAGCAGTCATGCTCTTTGGCAGGCTTAATGACTGCTAACGTGACTTGCGAATCTGCTTATTAATACTAAGGTCACTTAGATCTCATACATATCATTTATTAATACTTGTGTGCATTTTACGACCAGTACTATTTCTATTCTGGCACATGGACAAGTGGACATCGCTCTTGCGGTGCGCCAACTTCTTTTTGGATTAGGTTACCGTACGAGTGTACTATGAGGAACTTTAGAGTATATCAGCATCAATGATATAACTAGTATGTCTTTTTAGCACAAAGCGTTAGTCGTCAGGCTTCCTTTTGGCAATCAATTCAGTGATAACTTGGTAAAATAATTTGGTCTAATTATGCATTGGTGATCCATGATATTAACGAAAGTAAGAATTATGCAGCCAAGTGTGTGGTAGGTTAAGAAAATAAAATTCTATGATATTAAAAGTCTTACCGTTACGCTAAATGAGACAATTAATAAGAACGAGTACTCAATAGTTTTTACACAACGGGAAAATCTTAATTAAAATATGATTACGCACCTGATAATCGATAGGTGTAATTCCATTTTCACTTGATAGAGGGAAACGAAATCGACGCAATAAATCATATGGAATTCATTAGACGACTAGAGTTTGCCGTTAGAGTTACGTGGGCCTTTGAACAGCAGACGTATATTGTACATACATACATACATACATACATACATACATATAACCCAATATGACGAACGTGGACGCACAGTTTAATGCCACATTGCCGTTCTGGTAAACTCTGTGCTATTTGCACTGGCTCCTTTACCTCGTTGTTTGAGTTAGAATGGTCAAATTTACAATTGAAATTGAAGGATCAAAGGCTTTCCGTGTATTTCGTTGTTTTCTTTTTCGAGCTCCGTTTCCGTTTGCTAACTTTGCGGCAGTTGTTTCGTTTTGTTTTCCGGCTGCATTGAGTTCGATAGTAAATTCCTCTATAGAATAATTAGAACACGAAGGCTGCAGAATAACAATACTCCCTGTGCAAAAAAGAAATTCAAAGCTCATATCTTAATACGAATGTTTGTTTTTCTATTTGTTTAGAGATCGTTTTCTTTATTGTTGGTTGTTTTCTCAAACAAATAATTTTTATGTAGTGGAGTTAATATTACTGCTACTCTTTGCAAATGTTGGAATAAGTAACTGTAATAACTACTTTATGCTACTTATTTGTTTTATACTATTCCTGGAATAGGTATGTATTAGTGGCATACACCGTGGTTAGAAAGTTGAAAAGTACATTTCAAAAATTTTCTCTAGCACCGTTATAGGTATTGGCATTTGACAACACTTTCTTCGTGTCAATTAAACGTGTACTCGAGAGTAGAGAGTGTCATGACTCAAGCGAAGAGAAGCTTATGCTTCCCTGAATAAGGAAAATGTAGCATGGCGCTGCACTAAGGGAAGGACCACTATAGAAATCAGAAAATTTGAAGGCGTCGCTCCAAAAAGATGGTAACGTACGTTAAAGTCTGTCGAGGTGTAGTGACAAAGGGAGGAATCATTTTAAAACTTTATTGGTGCCATTTACTCGAAGAAGGATTCGATGCAAGGTTAATAATGTGTACCTGTTTGGGGAGACACTGATTCAGATTCTGACAAACATAGTCGATAAACCTAATAGTGCCGTATGGAGACGCAAAAGAATGTCTTACAACACAGGTGTCTAAAACCTACTCAGCGCTGTGGAAAACCAGGCTTGTTTGGATATAACGGGAGTGCCCCCTCTGTATCTCTTAGTAGAGGTAACGGTATTAAAAGCAAAAGTGAGATTAGAAATAAAACAAGAGTTAGGACCAATTAGGAAGAGGCACTCCTCAATTGTTGAACGTACATCCCACCATCTGATACTATGTGGCAGATTATATAGACAAAAACTTCTAAAGCAGAGAACTAATCTGTTGAAGTTGTTACTACAACTAGAGAGGAGTGGAGGCTATGCAGTAAAAATGGAGGGTCTGGTAGTACATACAACCGATCAAATTGACTTCTGGACATTCGAGTAAGTAAACCGAGCCGATAAACTAGCGAGAAATGCTTTAAATATACTTTTCATTGTGCCAAAACCAGCATGTTAGATACTTTGGCAGACCCGAAGGCCACACCTGCGTTTTGAACGGTATCGAATGGACGGTAGCACTGTCTATGAAGGCTAAAATTATCTTGCCTGTCTTGAGCCAGTGGATAAGCAAAAGCTTATGATCGCTTCTGCTAAAGCGGTATCGTTGGTGTCAGATGTTGTGGAATCTGAGATTTATCCAAGTAAGGATAGATTACGTAAGTGAGTTTTTATGAGTAATGAACTGTTGAAAATGGGGATCTTCACTATAAATGCGTACTAAATAAACACAGTAGCAGTAGTAGTAGCAGTATGCTGCCGCCTCTATCCAAAAACGAATTTATTTCGGATACAACTGATTTTTTTTTGCGTAAGAACAGTTAATCAGATATAGATATACACTGGAAAAATATCTAGAAGAATCTTTCATCAGCGTATGAATAGTATGCTTTGATAATGTCCAAAAACAACTGTGAAAGATGTCGCTTTCAGGGTTTGTTATTAGACAAAATCTACCAAGATAAAATGTATGCTGTATTGGCTTACGAATTTGTGGAAAACGAGTACGGTGGTGTTGAAAATACATGGTGAAGACCAAATGTTGTAATCCGGTTTCGAGGCGTAATCACCAACATTTTTGGTTCCTTACATTGTAATAAATTGATAGACATTTCTCTGATTATATATGGATGCTGTTGGAATTGATTACGACGCGACGTCCTCTAACGACGCCATAGGAAGTTTATGCTGACATAAGTGCAATTCACTTGTAATATGTGACCAAATCATTTACTTGGTAGTAAAAGAGTAAGTCTATGAAAACATCCGAACAGTTTTCGAGCAGCTGGAAACGAATAACCTTAGCGTTTCCCCAATTTACACGTTTCTTATGGAAATTGTAAATAAACTTTTTAAATATAGAAATGTGAAATTAAACAAAAATTGAAATCTCTTGTTTTAGATTAATCCTTACATTTAAATGTCTATGTATTGAGTAAGTTATCTTCATATAGGTACTGTGCTCATAATAAAACACGACCCTGAGTAAATAAATTCTAATTGTAACAAATGATCAAATTTAACTCCAACATTGCATTCATATGTACAAGGTTCCTTGTCGTCGTACATCATCCAAATTTCTTTGATGTATAACGATATGTTGCGTAGAGGTCGTGTATATGGGGCACGAGATAAAGTTATATATTATAACAGCTCGTAAGTCATGTGGTTTGTGCTTCATACATCAGACGTTTCAATTTATCATATTTAGCACTGCCCGCTAGACTTCTTGCGAAATACTTCTTCCTATCATAAATTACGCAAGGGAATGTGATTTACAATTTCGGATTTGCCTAAAATTTGTTTTTCAGCGATGACAAAGTAGAATATAGTCTGTTTTTAAGCATGGATGTTGCTTCTAATCCAATTACTTTCCATTAGTTTCGCTTTCTAAATGGAATTATCATGGTATCGTTGAAGGATTCCTTATAAGGTATTATATATAGGCATAGACAAATTAATGTCCTACTTCACCTGGAAGTTATGCTAATCAAATCCATAGCTTCAAAACGTCAACTACAGAAACCAATAAATTATCATTATCGGACGCTATATATTATCAGATATTTTAATGCACTCTTTTCGCCCTTTTTGTGATAATATATTGGATAAAAAGAGGTCGTGTTAGAAGTTATTTCTGTTAACAAATAGTTGAAACACGGGACGCATCTTGAGTGGTACTCTATGTCTAGGGTTGGTTAGTTGCCTCTGATATCATTACGTAGTATGGGCTATATTTTAGCTTTTATGGGCTCGTGTCACTGGCTTCTTGTTTATTTTTGTTATATTGGTACTGTTTTGTAAACTTTTATGCAAACATATTGTGTTAATTTTATATTTAAGCTTATTGTATTACTGGTGCAATTAGTGTGAGCAGGGTATTGCAGCTGTTAATATTTGCTTTTTAATTGGCAATGATCTATCGCCAGATTTTAATACCTAGTGGTCGTGAATTTTTAGGAAATAGTAATAAGTACTACATAGTTTCGCTATATGTGTTGTAAATGGTAGTCAAACAAAATAATAACAATATTATAATTTACTCACTAAAATCTAGCTACTTAAGTATATCAAAAAATGGTTTGCTATTTCCCGTATCAACCGTTTTGAAATCTCATTGAAATTTAACGAAAAATCTTAAAATCAAAGTGTTTTATGTAGTATCGTATTTTGTAACTAGTACAGTAACGAGAGTAGTAATAAGAGAAGGCAGTTCTTTAAAGAATGTTTAAATTTAGAGAATAATTCCGAAATTAATAACTTCACATATAACTACAGCCATAAAAGATAATGAAATTATTTGTTGGTTTGATATCGTTGGATGTTTTAATTAGCTAACACAGCAAACCTTATGCCACTAAAGTTTAAATTTTCTTGCATTGCAATCAGAATCAATCAATTAAAATGAATACCATTCGTAATGAAAACTATATTATTGCAAAAGAAACAATTACCGGTTGAAGTTGAAGATTGCGGCCTAAAAGAAGATGACATCTAGATAGAATATATTACTTCCGATAGATAAAGTTATTTTCCTAAGCTATCTGTTGAAGGCAAAAAACTATCGCCATGAACGCTCGTTAAAAAGATGATTGTAAGGGAACGTCTGAATGGAGCTGATAGAGATTAACTTCAGCTTCATATTTTTATCTGTTTTAAAAGCAGTAGTAGGAAATTGAAACAGACCTCAAATGTATAAAATTATGCTGTACAGTTTAGTAATATTGAAGTGTGTACATTGTATCTTCTCCAAGTGAAATGTTGTTGTGGTGTAGCCATGTCTACCTTTATAATTTTCCGCAATTATTTATACTCCTAGATTAACATTAAACTTTAACGAGCTATAAATGTAGTAGGCAAATCGAATAGATCGCCTTCATGTAGTTACCTTCCTTTAATAATGAATCGATCTATTAGAGCGCCTACAAGTTCCCAGCGTATAACTTATTTCTTGTGGCAAGGATTGCCGTGCCGGAAATCAATACCATTGCGACCCTTTAGTGTGCATTAATTGTTGCCACTTTAACAACCCTTCGGAGTATCCAACTGTTTCCCTCGACATGATGACTGCGTAGTGAAGTGAAAGCACTAATGCCCTGAGGTAAGTTCTATGGAATGAAACGGAGATGTTATTGGTAAAATAAGTATTAGACATGAATATATTTGTGGACTTCAGTCAGATTTTGCTAAAATAATACTTTTAAATTTTATAAATGTAAATTCCTAAATAATAGGAGTACAAAAGTTTGACTAAAAGCAAAAGATAACCTGTCCAGAGAGTCTTTGATACTGTTCCATTTGAATTTGTAGTTCGGATGTTTTGACGATTACGTATTGTAAAATGTATTTGTCGTCTTGTGTCTAGGTAGCGCTCAATTCAGAATTTAGAATCCTCGCATTTTAATATCTTCTTCATAATTTGTGCGTATAAGTTACCAATTTTTTATTTTGGTATTGAATCAAGCAGAATTAATACATTTTTAATTCTAGTTAAAAGATTCTTCTTTCTTGCATCATGGTGGTATGAGGTTCTGTTTTCTTCAAATCCTTTCACACTAACCATCTTTCCAGGTAGCACAGTCCGTTGGCTAAGTGTCGGCGATAGCTCGGGCCAACGTAACATAGTTGGCGCAAAGTCCAGCCTACAGACGATAAATATCCAACATTAGTCAAATATCGGCAAAATACGTTGGCCCAACTTATCATTGCAACGTTCCATGTTCGTTGGCTTTATATCGGTTTGTTGGCTGAATGTCGCATAAAAGTTTTCAGACGACAATCGAATTGAGGGCGGTGTCAAAGCTGATCCCGTGGCTAAGTGGGTAACCTTCTTACGTAACATTCACGAGATCGCGGGTTCAAGTCGCACCATGTGACATTTTTTTGCTTTTCAAAATGCACCATTTGTTTTTTATTCCTTTTTATCTCAAAAATCATGAACTTACGAAATATTATTATTGTTCATATTACCCATACATTGTGAGCCATATGAATTCAAATGTAACAAATGTAAATAAAATAGTTGTAAAAATCTTATTATACGTAATAATGCAGTTAAATCACGACAACCTTAACAACCAACACAACTAACAAATAAAACGTATATTTTAGTAGAATTTATATTATTTACAAAATTATTTAACATGTGCTGTGCGCATGCGCATGAATCGGCAAGCGACATTTTGATCGAATTCAGTCAATGTACATCGCCATATGCAAGCTTGTGTTGTTTATTTGATTTATTCGTGTTATTGGCCCAGCTTTTAGTCATGAGAGAGTTAGTTATTGATTTCAGGTGAAGCAACGACGGACGAGTTAAGAGCTACCTTACTTTATACCGTTCTTAGTAGTTGTTTTACGGGGAGTCTATAGAATCGTTGTACAATATTTAAAATAGACCGTTGTACAATATTTAAAATAGACCTGTGAAAGATGTTATAAGAACAATGGACGGGTAAGTACTTTACATAGTAAGTAATATAATATAATATGTATTTTTCATACATGCTGTGATTGAAAGTTCCTCGCCAGGTACCACAACCTGGCGAAGAATTTAGAAAATATCCGGCAGTTTGTAGGAATTAACTATGAAAGCATTGGATACCAATAACCTGGAAGATATGTCAGATCCGATAACGTAAAACTTATTTGTATCTTGTATACTAATGCCAGTCATCCTTACCGCTGATTGTAAGTGAAATACTAGTTGATAATTGCAATGGTTTCTTTCTTGCAAAATATATTTACAGATGCTTTATGTTCTATTTCCGATGTTAGGCCAGAGTTGCACATGATATCTTACACATAATCATTTGTGACAACTTATCGTATGCTATAGGTAATTGCCGTTTTCTAATTTTTTACAAACTGATACTAGAGCTTTAATAATTACCATAAATTCTTTTATAGTTACGCATGAAGTTTAAAATATTATTTATTTATTATTTTCTGGTTAATAGAATCCGCTCTACTTAACATTTATTTTACTTTCGTTTTTTTTGACAGTATAGGTATGTACTGTTTATTTTTATTTATGCCTTGGTATTTACAGGTAGTCGCGTTAGCTGAGGTGAATAAGTTGAACCGTGTTGGTCGTATTGAAGACTATTTTAAAGATAATATTGAGAGACGTAAAAGCTATACAATTATCGAAGTAAGCCTTAGATAAAGCGAACATCTTTCAGGCGATTGTAGGTAAGATTTAATTTTTGTGCATTATTCTTGAGATATTTATCTAAAAAATTATTGTGGATAGTCATGATTATTATATTGTATTTTTTGAAATTCCTCCTAATTAAGAAATAATCAACTAAAATAACTTATTTTTTATTACATATTTAGCCAAGACAATTTTCTATTTAATTAAAATTTTATATTAAACCTAATATTTAGATGCTGTCTCAAAATTTGTCTGCGATATTTTAATGAAAAGGGCTAGTTATGAGGCGAAGTCAAAGAATAACTATAGTCAAAATGATTAAATCAAAAATCAGAAAATTTCCAAAAAATGATACGTAATCACACTGTATACATAGCAAACCCCACAACTTCATTTCAAGATCTGTAGTGGAATGAAATATACATAGTGTCCAAAGTAAAATGTTCACGAGCTATGAAGTTGATTACTTAACAAGTTAGTAACACTTTTTACTCTGAATGATAGAAAAACAGAAAAAAAGCATTCACATTGTCTTCTTTAATGGAATACTGTATATTTTTAGATATTTTTAAACAAACCAATATTTTGAACAAAATCTTTATTACTTACTACTGTGAAATTAAAAATAGGCAAGTAAAAGTACTTTCTGAGAATTGTGTAAATGTGCAAGTAGGCAATGATCAAATATTGTAGAATAAATAATCACATACAGGTTTTCCTAGTTACAAATGAATCATTCTTTGTGATTATTGATTCATCCTTAATAATTATTGCTGTGCGAGTGCCATTTATTTACTCTTCTCGTAAAATATTACATTTGCTGCAAGTGTCTCTCATTTATAGAAAAAATTAGATATACTTCGCCATTGTTAATTTAACTAACTTCATAGCTTTAATAATAAGTTTGAAATGGTAAACACCTTACCATAACTGTGGACATGGTGTATACTTCTAATACCTTATGTAAACTAAAGATAGATACTTTTTTGTATGTTAATATTTTTTCATTTGTTCAAAGTTACTGTGCGCCAACGGTTTGATATTGCAATGGATTACGACATTTATAAAACTATTGCTCCGTGGCTAGCTACTGCACATGATCGAGATGAAGGTAAAGCTGAGCGTAATTTGGAAAAGGCTATTGTTGGTCGTACATCTTTGATTACTGCTGCTGATAAAATTAGGAATCAGCTGAGCTGTGAACATCTCCGCGATTAGGTCAGTGTTTTACATATAATGTTTTAATATTTTTAGTTCAATAAGATATTTCAGTTGTTATATACCATAACATACCGTGAGTTTTTTAATGCTGAACATATTCCATATGTTCAATTTTAAATGGGACAAGTCAATGCATTGTAGACAATTGTATAATGCAAATCAATGCACTCTTTGAAAAGTAAACGTTCAAGTATGTCAAGATTTTATTTGAATAAATTAACTAAATTATTATTATTAGCGGTGCTGATGCTGAAAATATGTACAACAAAACTCAAACAAACCTATTGGTAAACGAAAACATTTCAAAGTACTTAATTGTACGAAGTAACCGCCTTCACGTTCTAAACAATATTCTAAACGATAATAAAAATCCTGCAAATTAATTATGCAAGCTTCTGTATTAAATTTCATAACAATATTGTGTATCGTACCAGGGATGGTATTGGTCTGTCGCATAGTGTTATTACCCCTACACCAGTTTACAATTGTTATTTTTTCTGTAGTATACATGTTTGAAGTAAGAATACACATAAATTAATATTAAACTTTATGTCGTAATAATATTGTCAAAATTGACAACTACTAATAAATTTGCTTTGCATTTGTTTTCTCAAAGAGTGCATTAACTTACAATGTATAATTGTCTACAATGCATTGACTTGTCCCATTTAAAATTGAACATACGGAATATGTTCAGAGATAAAAAAAACTCACGGTATATATAACCTGTAAAGAGATAATAAATTTTGTTCTGTAATAAGATATACCACATATGACGTAATGTGCTGTATCATTTTTGCTAATCTTGAATTTTAGTTTCACTAATAAATAAAATATCGTAATTACTTTCTTTATTTTTTGTATGTGCAGATGGTGTTATATGGGTATATGATTCGATGTTAACTATTGTTAACAACATAAACATAAAAAAACATAAAATTTGTACTAAGTTTTCCTTATATATTGTCACATGAAATAAAACATCTACGATATATGTCCTGATTACAGGCAGATCATATCGAGATATACTATGTTACACAATTATGAGCATGTTTGTCTTGAACGCTGAATATTTCAATATAAGCGTAGATTTTATAACAGTTTTCAAATCATTACTTGTATATGTTCTTAACTATTATCAACATCTTGCATACATAGATATGTAAAATTCAAACAGAAGTTTTCTACTACATTATCTACGATCTAATTGTAATTTGGTAGTTTATATCTTAAATCAAGCATATTTCATATGAAAATATATTATATACAGATAATTAACTCGAATTTTGAGTTGGTATAATATCGCTGTAATTTATTGAGCAAACTAATTAAAACATCGGATCAGTGTACCTATGTACCATCATATATGTTTTGCATCTTGTATGTCTTATCGTATAGATATCACATACAAGATTAATACCCAATATCACTTCCCGTAGTTACTCCTATGTATCCTCTCGATAAGACGCCAACGTCAGCTGCCGACGTATCACCAATAGAACGGGTAGGTATTGAAAGTTTATCCTACGCCAATGTTGCCTAAAGATATAAAACCAACGTTGTAAAATGTTCACACTTTCACATACTGCCAACATTGTTGCTCAACGCGTGCCCAATACAACACGGACAGTCAGCCAACGTTACACCAACGTTGTGTGCTACCTGGGATATTATTGTTTAAGAATTCTTAAACAATAATATCCCTCCATTTCTTTGGTTCTTAAATGCGGGTCAGGTTCAACATAAGCTAGCACAGTGATAGCATTCATTTTGTTTAGACTTCCCTTAAATGTTCTCTAAAATGGAACAGGAAGAGTGCGCATTTGTAACATTAATGTAAACGCCAGCTACTACTATGAATTCTCTTCTTCTTCAAATACTTGCTTATCTGTTATATTAGTGTAGAGATTAAATAAATATGTTTCTAGATAATCTGGAAACATTTAAAGGAGAATTACATGTAATATATGCAATGAATTAGAAAAGTAACAAAATAAATAATTATGTCGAGAAATTGATATTTGACGTTTATTTTTCTCGATAGTCTTTCAATTTGATGAAGTGGAAACTTTCGGCTTTCACTATTCTCTACAGATGTTTATCTGATTCGATATTGGGATGTCTATAATATATCGGTTTATTGAAATTTTAAATGAAAACAAATAATATGTATCAATTAGAAATAGCGCCTCCAGTTATTTCTCTGAGCAAGTACACAATTCTGTACTACATACGTTTACCTTATCTCTAAAATTTTCTTCCAACATTATAATCTGTTTAGGTAAACCAAAATTGTGACTAATATTTTACATAAACTGACGTGTTCTGTCGATTAGATATATGGAAGTGAGATGGGTTTGGAGTAAATGATTTACCAAGCAACTTAGCGTCCTTGGTATCTCAAACCAATAAATAATTGAACAGTTTCTTGGTAAAAATTTGCACTTCATTTATTCTGGTAGCATTTTATGTTTCTATACAGGGTGGCCCATTTAAAGTGTAACATTGTAATATCTTCGAAACCATTAGTGTTATGAAGAAAAGTGTTAGAGAAAAGTTTAACTATATTCGATGGCGCTACTGTTGTCGCTATGAAGAAAGACACAAAGATCATAGCAAGGTCAACTCTTTTTTTCAAATAGCATATGGTATTTTTTTAATCAAATTTTAAAAGAGCAATAAGGGCTGAATAGAAAAATAGTAAACCGCATATGACCTCAAATTAATATTAATCGAGATATTTCGAAAAAATGAGGACATAATAAAAGTCAGTGCAGCAATGTTTTTCCTTCGTTTGTTAAATGTAAAAGTAGAAAATAAATGTTAACAATAGCTACAAATTGTTTATATAAGGTAAACAGTTGAAGAAAGCAGCAGGCTATCGAATTAGATGTTCAAATTGGTGGCCAGCAGCGCCAATGCACTTTTGTATGCACACGCAGTAACATGTTTTCAGAAATGTCTGCCCATGCATGTCTTATTTTCCGCTGCATGTTTTTTGGTGTTGTTGGTTTCGTGTCATATACAAGTCGATATTATACTATCTTACTACTACAGTAGAAACTCGATTATCCGGGTCAGTCGGGACCGAACCTTTGCCGGATAATCGAAAACACGGATAATCCAACAACCTCACTTTTAATTATTTAATAATTTATTTAAACAAATACATACATATGTACGTATGTCAAAGGAACAAAAGTATCGTGAATAAACATGTAACAAAAAATAAAAGTTTTAATATTTATACATACGTATGTAATATGTATGTACATACATATTATATGAACTATAATAACGTGAATGAAATTAGTTAAGAAAATCAGTAATTTTTGTTTGTTTTTGGGCTTCGTAAATTCTGCCTCTTATAATTTCCTTCATTTTTCTAAGTTGAAGTACAAGAATAACATCAGTGTCAGGCTGTTCTTCAAAATAATTGATTAATTGTATATTTACTGCATCTCCTGCTTCTCGATGACTTGTTTTGATGACGAAATTATTTTCATCGTCATTCCTACTTTTGTCAGAACTTTCTTCAGAGGTCTGCCTTGGATAATCTTTATCCATAATCTGATACCCTTTTTCTTGGTGATCACATTCTATCCATTCATTTATTTTTTCGATATCTATTTCTTGCAAGTCTTCGATTTGTGAGGCTATAGATGCTATGTGTTCGATTGATAATTCACCTTCATTTAAGCGATTATCATCTTCAGTACCTTCTTCATCTCTGTATCCTCGCTGTATTTTCAAAGTCATTATTTTATAGAATGCTTTTTTAATGTTAGTCTCTTTCACTTCACTCCAAGCGCGAGCTACAGCATAAATTGCTTCTTTCACATTCATACGTTTCCAAAATCCCATAAGGTGACTTTCTCCCAACAATTGAAGCATAACGTCTTTCCTATAAAGCCTTTTCATGGTTTCTATAACACCTTGGTCCATTGGCTGGGCAATAGATGTCACATTCGGCGCAAAATATGCCGCGAATACGTTCCCATCTGCTGACTTTAGTTGCTCTGCATCAGGATGTGATGGAGCATTATCCAGTAACAGTACAGCCTTGAGTGGAAGATTATTTTCTTGCAGAAAAGTTTTAACTTATAGTATAAATTTCTCGAAAAACCACTTTTTAAAAATCGCTCGATCCATCCAAGCACTCTTTTGATTATAATAATCACCTGGCAGTGTTTTTACATTTTTAAAAGCCCTCGGAAGCCTCGCATCACTGCATTAGCATAGCACTGTTAAACGGTCCTTGCTTACCTTAAAACCTAATTAAAAATTATAAAAAAAAACAGTACAAAAACATGTAAAGCTAACCTGGTGCACTAGTTTCTGAGCCTGCAGCAAGTGTTCTTTTCGGCATTGCTTTCCAATAAAGCCCAGTTTCGTCTATACACTTGCTCGGGTTTTAGGTTGCCCTCCCTTATAAGATTTTCTAAATTATAGCAGAATTCCATCATAGCTACAAAATCGGCACTTAGTTTCTCCCCTTGAACAGCTAATTGTCTTATTCCATGACGTTTTTTAAATCTGTGTAGCCAACCGGAAGATGCAGAGAAGTTTCCTTTAATTTTCAGCTGTTCGTGTAACTTTTGGGCTTGCCTAGCACACATAGATCCTGATATTGGAACCCCTTTCGATCTTTTCTGTAAGAACCACTTGGTTATAGCATCATCAAGTTCTCGAAAAGTAGATCTTTTTAGAGACCTCTCAGAAATAGCTTTTGCACTGTCAGCTTTAGCGACAAAGCTATGTAATTCGGATTTCTTCTTCACAATGTCGCGAACTGTTTGTTTTCCAATGTTATATGTTTTAGCCAATGCTACAACGCTTTTGCTCCTTTCAAATTGTTTTAAAATGTCCATTTTTTGTTCTATAGTTAAAACATTGCGTTTAGGCTTTTCGTTAGCACCGGTACGCTATATTTTGTGCGTTTGTTTACGATCAACTAATCAGCTGGTCGATGGATGACGAAAAAAAGTACATATGTACATACTAAACACATGAATTGGGGATTCCCCGAGACGAACGTTTGCGCGGGTTCACGCGCTAGCCTCTGGCCGAGAGTCACGGATAATCCGCGCCCCGGATAAAGCGCGCACGGATAATCGGGGTTCTACTGTAGTTAACTTCGGTACTTGACTTCGGTGTCAAAAAAGTCGATATTGTACACTTAAAATAAATATAGCGATTCTTCTGCGCGAATACAAAAGTGCATTAGGGCTGGTGGCTGGCAATTTGAACATCTAATTCGATAGCAGTCTGTGTTCTTCCACTACTTACCTTATGTAAACAATTTGTAGCTACTATTAACATTTTCTACTTTTACATTTAACAAACGAAGGAAAAACATTGCTGCACTGACTTTTATTATACCCTCATTTTTTCGAAATATCTTGATTAATATTAATTTGAGGTCATATGCGGTTTACTATTTTTCTATTCAGACCTTATTGCTCTTTTAGAATTTGATAAAAAAATACCATATACTATTTAAAAAAAAAGAGTTGACCTTGCTATATGACTTTTGTGTCTTTCTTTATAGTGACAACAGTAGCGCCATCGAATGAGCCCCTTCATATAGTTAAACTTTTGTATTATATAACACTTTCCTTCATAACACTAATGGTTTCGAAGATATTGCAGTGTTACACTTTAAATGGACCAGCCGGTATACTACTCGTGAAAGAACGAAGTTACAATCTAACTACATTTGAAGCGAATGGCTTTTAAGTATATTTCAACATGCGAGTAGCTCCTTTATTTCAGTTTTATGTAGAAAGCGGAACTTCCGGTCAGAATAAATGATCGAACGTTTGTCTCAGGACCGTGACTTTTATTAGCGTTCACTGGCTAACCAATTATACTCTCGATACGGAAAGATTTTACTTTCTCAGGTGATATGCTCTCACGACTCCTACCTGAAGAACTTTACAATTGATAATAAAGAACATTACTTTATTATCAATTGTAAAGTTAGCTTAATCCGTTATAATCAAGATTAAATAAAACAATTTTTAAATAATGATTTAATCTGATTTCCGAAACAAATAATTTAATGTATTATAATTTTTAAATAATAACATCCTTTAAATTTTGTGCTGTTGACGTCAAGTTGCCTTCAGATAATAATATTGTAATCGTTATAAATTTTTTGATGATACGATTTGAGATATTTTATTCTGTTAGCATAGATTGTGGAAGTTTGTGTTGTGGCATTTTAATTTGTTTATAACTTCTGCGAAACTAAATGAGTTCGCGTTTTGTTTCGGTTATCGAAGGCGCAAAGTAGACATATAATTTTGGCATCAGAATAATATCAAGAATAACAAGAATATAAATTCTTGTTCGAAATTGTGATGGTGGCATGTAGTTGGTGCCGTAAACACTGAATAGCTAATAACTTTTCTAAAGATAAATGCACCGCCATTTTCCTTTCCGTTTTCAATGGCGCAAGTTAGGTGTCACTTTCAGATATCAAAATCAAAATTTTTATGGCGCCAACTTTACGAACCTGACATGTAATTTTAATTAATCCCATATTGTATACCTAAATATGGGTAGATTTTATTCTAGTAAGTATCTATTTTTATGTATTTTATTAAAAAATGACAGTGAATTTATGATTTGTTGAGGTCTAACAAAAAATTATGTTTTCGAAACAGGTAACTCAAATAGGTGCCTACATCGTACTGATTCCATTGTCCATTCATTGAGCTTGTTTTACGCATGATACTCGTTTTAGCACGTAGCAATGCCTAACATCGAAAATTATTGCATAAGTAATGCAAATTGGAAAGAAAAGGATAGGATAAAGTTACACACATGCGACAAACATTACCCCATCCGTGTAGCTTGATTCGTCCAGCAATTCCGTAGTTCCGGACCCGGAGCTACTTCGGGCGACAACTGCCGGCAGGCTCCGCATTCAGCGGCCATTTGTTTTAATTACTAAAACAGAAACAAGAATCTGCGGTCCCTTCTCTTCTAAATTCTCTGCGATTTATCATCTACTGCCCGACCTTCTGCGTTTCGTTGTCCTGCAAGTCGGATTATAATGCCGTACATTATCAGGAAATAACATCATTCTGTCCGTGCTCCGCTCCCAGCTGCAATCGTTGCTCTCTTTCTGGTGTATGCGCGCGTTTGGTGTACTTTTGGGCTGGATCACAAATTCGGAACGATTCAAAACTTTGTTAATATATAATGAATATTGCTGCAACTTTGGTTATTCATTATGCTGCGTATAGCGATAGGAGACACGAATCCGAATAAATTTGAACGTTTAATCTAATATTTACGACAGCATTGAACGGCTAATAAATAGTAGAGTATGTTTATTTTTAATTCATTTGGTTTTTGAAATAACTTGCTTTGCTTTGCTATTCGCAGTTTATAAATTTTTGATATTGGTCCTGCCAATAAAGGAGAAATAATTAACGTCAGAATTTTTTAGTGAATATAGGAATTTCAGTTGTCAAAATTTAAAAATTAATTTTTTAGTTAAATATAGTTTATTTAAATTTTGAATATCTTTTTAATTTGAACACTTATTTTTGATGTTACTTCTTTTGAAAGTTATTACCGTTTTCAAATTTTATTTATCCAGTCAAATTAACAAAATGAGAAAAGAAATTGGAGAAGTTAACTAGAAATGAGTGATATCAAAACGTAACTCAGTCTCTTACTTATGTATCAAAACGTAGGATGGGTTTATGATTATGTAAGTATATTTCGTTAGTGCACTTGCCTCTTGCATCATTACCCGTTTCATCCACATCGTTGCGACAGCGGTATTCTACTTCCCTCTGATTTGGTTGGAATTTTGACTTACTGGATACATTTTAAAGGTATATCTTTCCCCATTTGTTTCAATTGTTTTCATCCGTTCTGCCGCTCATTTCTTCGTATGTTCTAGAATAGATTTAGTATTTAGTCCTTTACTTGAAATGGTACTTTTTTAGCGATGTTGCATGTTCACTCATTTTCAAGTATTTCATTTGTAAAGCATGCATTTTACTTTTCATTTTTCTCCTCAATACCCAATACCTGTAGCTGTATGTAACTGCTGATTCCTACGAGATTTCGAATTCTGGTATCTGTGTTTTTTTTGTGATATCTATTACTTGTTTATAAGGGCATTCTTAATGTTATGAAATACTTAACGTTATATTAATTCTTACATTTATTTTTATTATATTTATTTATTTTTGCCTCGTGTTATCTTTTATAGTTGCATTTAAGTACAGACATGATTGTAGTTATAAACTAGATTGTTTCTCCAGTAATGATGATGGTTAATGGTGTACTCTAATTTTAGGGCACTTAGTGTTCATGTAGTGCATAGGTTGGTAGTTGCTAGTTGTGAAAAATATGTTTATAATGGTAGCTGTAGCTGAAAGATGTGCGTGTAGTACCATTTCATAAAGTAGCACATATTTAGTTTTCTTTGAGTTATTGATTAAATACATGACAGTCCATACTTCTTTTGTTTATAGCATCATTTCACAAATTTCTTTCTATCGTATTACTTTCAAATTCTTAGATAGTATTTGAGCGACATAAACTACTAAATGAAACCATTTTGTCGAATATACTGGAATTTACTGTCAAACTATGACAAGCAGAGCTGTGAAGGATGATGTCAAAGTTTTCAGTTTATTAAGCTAAATATTTGGCTATTGTCATGAGTGATACTTCATTAAAGACAAGCTTTTTCCTGAGACGTATGTATGGAAAACTATTTAGAATATGCCAGTGATAATGATTATAGATACGTACTCTCTTGTCCAGATATCACTTCTGAACTTACATCATTATTATATTGGTCTCATTCAATTTCATATCATTTAAGTTACTTCAGATGAATATCTTTTGCTCTTTGTAGACAGTTGAATTGGACAAAGAAGAAATATTTAGGCCTGTACAAACTTCTTCTCTACAAAACTTGCTAATTCTATATGACACATATATATTTTAACTCAAAAACAATTTAGTTAATGCTTTATCACAGTGCATAAATTCTTGTATGGTATCTGATGGTTATTTAACAAAATAATATCGCACCACTTAATTTACTATTTCGTTAATGGAAATATAATCGTTTTGCATTTTTTGTTCCATTGTCTATTCATGTTAAAATTCAGGTGAAATTTAAATGCGTACTATCCAGCCGGCTGTGAAATACGATGACGAAAATGTAATATGAAAGCACTGAAAACGGAAAGTCGAAAAAACCTGAAAGATTTATCGCTGCATATGCGCCTAATGGTGCCAGTGCAATATTTTCAATTACGTCGACCCAGGAAATATAACAAACGGTGGCACCGGATCAAACGTACCGTGGCCCACTGCGTTTCGGTCAGCGAAATTACGCCTCGCTTAATTGATTCATTTTGAAGAGCCGTTCTCCACAATTTAACACTTCGGCGCACATAGCGCTATGTCACTGTGATCGCCGTACGCAGCAAGCTACGCTAGCTTGAGCCCTAATAAATTCTTTCTTTGCTCGGTACTGGAATGTCGTCCGTTATATAAATTAGTAGGTAGGCTGCTCTGTAGTACAGGAAATTATTGGAAATGGATTTAAAGTAACCTAGAAAAGATTATTATAATCAAGTCATGCAATTCGTCAAATGTATGTTGATGTATTTATGCAAAACGTGAAAGATTGTGTATAATGGGCGCCTTAATTTAGTGTGTTGTACTGGAAAAGCCACTAAGATTTTTGAAACACATTTCACCGTGTCATAAATATTGGTTGACTGGGATTATGTAGATTTTTTGCTTTTCCTTAGATAGATGTCGACAAATGTTTTCACTTGCGTTTTGTCAGCCAATTTTTTTTAGAAAAGAGTATTTTTTTTGTTTTCCACTATTCCTGAGTTTGTTGTAAGAAAGGTCACACAAAAGGTTCTTTTCAAATGAAATGCATAGTGGTTTCTAGCTTAGTAAGCTTTTGCACCATATGCTTTCTTATTATTTATTATTAGTTATGTTGTTTGGGAGTCGTAGAAGAGTTTTGACATATTCATGATTTAATGTTTATTAAATGAAATTCCATGTTTATTACATTAGCTATTCTGGAATAGATGCCCACGAGGCGTACTACCATCTGGTACGTCTGGTACGTATGTTGAAGTTAATGTTTGCAAGTATTTCTAAGTAAATTTTAGAATGTTTAGAGATCCTTGTAGTTTTATAGAGTAGAACGAGTCTAAAATATTTGGTTTTGCAGTAATTTCATTGGTTATGTCTCACTATGAAATATATGTTCTTTTGGCAGAAGCTTGCAATTGATAGTTAAGATTGAAATACTCGTAAATTAGCTCGTTACATGCCACTATGATTGATTGATTAATTTAATTGATTGATTGTTGATTCTAATGGCGCAGATTGAGAAAAGGGTTTGACTACGATTTTTGAAAGTCAAATAGTGAGATATAGTTGTATTATATTGTTAATTTATAATCAACTACAACAATCTTTCGAAACAAGATACTATATGTAATATATTTTATTGTATCAAACAGTGTTTCAGTGTAGGTATTTTTAATTATTTAGACACAAATACATGTACAGGGTCCGGCAACGAAGCGGGGACGGAAGATTACACGCTTATTTGAAAGTTTGTCAAATATTTAGTCATCGGATATTCTTCCGCACCATCAAGTGCACGTTTTAAAAATATTTTGTTTTATACAGGATGTTCCAGATGGAAATGCCAGAATAAAGTTGTATTTTTTTAAATGGAACACCTTGTATATTAACAGAGAAAATGATCCGCGTTTGAAAGCTGATGACAACGATATAATGTTGTATAGGTCTAAAGTTGATAGTTTCTGTGTAAACAATTATTTTACTTGATAAATTGATACATTTCAATAGGCTATTCTGCATAGGGAAAAACAAAAGATTCGAAACCAACAGAGTAGAATATTTTTTACTAGTATGGACTGTCGTTACCATGTGAAACAAATTCTGCAACTGCTCGCTTTATACAGGGTGTTCACAATTTTGCAAAATCGGAGAAATCTCGAAATTTTTAAATGGAACACCCTGTATATTTTTAGCTCATTGAAAAGCCCTTTTACAACGCTTTCTATTGATACCTCATTTGATGCACCTAGGATAGATCATTTTCTAATTATTTCTTTTTAAAGTTGAATTAATGAGAAATGCTTGTATTTTTAGTAGCTAATTTGCAGTTCAAACCTACTGTAAGTTCGGATATTCAACAAATAATCCATAAATGGTCTATAACAAGAAGAAACTCAATTTAGTTTGAGAAACAATTGATTTTCACTCAGTGGTGAAAGCTAACATTAATTTAATATAAAGGTGTCAGTTTTAAGCTTGTATACTAATAACCAAGTTCTAAAAAATTTCGTTTTGTGTTATACAGTATTTCGTTCAATCTTTAAAAGAAATTGTTATAATTACTAATTTTAGTACATACTCAACAAACGTAAGCTCCTACCTTCAATAGCTGTTACCTTTGAAATACCATTTATACTTACATCTTTCCACATACAGAACACTTAGAGCGAGTAAGGCCAGCTAGAAAAGAGACAGATCTAGAGTGGGGCGGTTGTAAAACATATACGGAATAGCACGTTCGCCAATGCGTTAATTCCGTATATGTTTTACAAACGCCCCGCTCTAGATCTATCTCTTTTCTAGCGGGCCTTACTCGCTCTAAATGTTCTGTATGTGGATTTTCCTGTATTGTTAATAATACGGCCAGTTCGCTTTGTTTATTGATTACCGGTTTAATTGTTTCTCCATTCTTGTAGGTTACACCATAAGTTTCTATAAATTTCTCTAATAATCTTTCAAATGCTTCCAGTCTTCTTTCAAGGTTTGGAAATCTCTGCATGCTAGGAGACAATTTCTTGTACACTCCCCAAGAATAAATATCATATTTACCATTTCTTGAGTAGGTACCTACTAAAATTAGTCAATATAACAATTGCTTTCAAAGATTGAACGAAATACTGTATAAATCAAAACGAAATTTTTTACAACTTGGTTATTAAGTATACAAGCTTAAAACTAACACCAGATAACTTGATCAGCAGTGAATCTATTGAAAATGCTATATTACTTTATATTAATTTAATGTTTGCTTTCACCGCTGAGTGAAAATCAATTGTTTCTCACACTAAATGGAGTTTCTTCTTGTTATAGACCATTTATGGATTATTTGTTGAATATCCGATCTTAGAGTGGGTTTGAAGTGGAAATTAGCTACTAAAATACAAGCATTTCTCATTAATTCAAATTTAAAAAGAAATAATTAGAAAATGATCTATCCTAGGTGCATCAAATGAGGTATCAATAGAAAGCGTAGTAAAAGGTTTTCAATGAGATAAAAATATACAGGGTGTTCCATTTAAAAATTTCGAGATTTCTTCGATTTTGCAAAATTGTGAACACCCTGTATAAAGCGAGCAGTTGCAGAATTTATTTCACATGGTAACGACAGTCCATACTAGTAAAAAATATTCTACTCTGTTGGTTTCGAATCTTTAGTTTTTCCCTATGCAGAATAGCCTACTGAAATGTATCAATTTATCAAGTAAAATAATTGTTTACACAGAAACTATCAACTTTAGACCTATACAACATTATATCGTTGTCACCAGCTTTCAAGTGCGGATCATTTTCTCCATTAATATACAGGGTGTTCCATTTTAAAAAGTGCAACTTTAGCCTGGCATTTCAATCTGGAACACCCTGTATAAAACAAAATAATTTTTAAAATGTGCACTTGATGGTGCGGAAAAATATCCGATGACGAAATATTTGACAAACTTTCAAATAAGCGTGTAATCTTTCGTCCCCGCTTCGTTGCCGGACCCTGTATAATCCTGCATTGAGAAAAGTGTTTTCTAAGGCCAAGAAAGTTGACTTTCTTACATTCATTTTCTTCAGAGAATTTCTTTCTTGGAACAAGAATACTTATTTGACACAAGACGATGACTTTCCTTTGCAACAGTAAATATTTCTCTTAAAAATCCCTAAGATCAAGCAAAAAATTTCTTGGTTTTAAACTTTTAGTTATGTGTTATCATAGTGCATAAGTATTTTTTTTTAATGTGTGGTGGGTGCTTAGTTGCAGTGACTCCGTAAGCTGTATTACTTGTCTGGCTATCACTGCAACTCTTGCGGTGTAGTTTAGTGTCTGTAAGTTGTGTTTAAATGGCTTTGTGACAGCATCATATCGCCTTTTATGATGCCGCGCTGTTAATCACTTTGCTCCCAACAGCGAATGGCAAGTCGATCCGGGATTAAACTCTCTGAAAAAATGTCACCGTCCCTCCAGAGAATTGAACCCCGGCACCTATCGTCCTCTCACAACAATAGTCAGCTGCCTAACCACTGCGGCCATCGACCCGTTAATTAGTACCTATATTGACGCGGTGCGATTGGATGGAGAGTTATTTGCTTCAAGAAAATATATCTTTGGATTTCCAGGAAAGTGAAATATTTCACAGGAAACAATACTTTCTTGCTTATATAGGAGAATGAGAATTACTTAAATTAAGTAAGTCTTACTTGCTCTTAGTAAACACTTTTCTGTGTGTGTGCTTGAAAATTATGTCAAATAGAGCAGTATATTTTGGTTGATTTTTTAGTGTATTAAGTGATTTAAACGTTGAATAAATATATTATATTTAATTTAATTGACTAAGTTAGCTCAAGCCAAATACTTACCTTGTGAGACACAGTTTAGTATTGAATTTTAATTTTCTAAGGCGCTACGCATGGTAAAAACACTTAATAGTCAACATCCCGGCATCAAATTCACCGCGGAAATTGAAGCAAACGGTTCTCTACCCTTCCCTTGATGTATTAGTTATGCGCTTATTAAATGGCCATTTAGGTGGGTATACAGGAAACCCATACGTATCGATCAATATTTTCACGTCAGCTCACATCACCACTCAGCACAAAAGCAATCTATAATCGGCTCTCTTGTACATCGTCTAAACTCAATTTTCCAACTCAACAACATCAACAAAGAATTGAAAAATATAAAAACTGTTCTTCTCCAGAATGGCTATAGTTCCAGCAACATACAAAGGGTCGTAAATAGGTACATTCATCCGCAATTCCCTAAGGAAACACCAGAAACTAGTAATCAACTAACCACTATTAATCTCCTTTTTATTCACGGCGTTACAGATCACTTCGGTAGAATTCTCCGTAAATAAAACATTAAATCCATCTTTAAAACGTTAAACAAGACCTCTCAAATTTTCTTTTCGTCCAAGGACACTCGCTATGTTCCCTCCCATAAAGGCATTTACAAAATTCTTTGTGATTGTGGTTTAGTATACATAGGCGAAACTGGATGGTCAATTCAAACCAGAACCAAGGAACAGCGGAATAACGGCACGTTAAGTCGCATTCTGCAGCACAATCAGCCTCAGCCGAACATTTTCTCGACACGGACCACAAAATCTGTATAGATCAGGTAACTGTTGTAAGCAAGTCTGCAGCAACACTACTTTCCATGAAAGGTAAGGGAAATTATCGACATCCAGAAACATCCTCAGAATCTTAACCGTGACGATGGTTATATAGTAGTTGGAAACCCATCTTTTCTCCCGCGATCACTGAACCGCTTCTGTGGACAGTTGTATAATATATACACTACTGCGCGTCCACCTTCGTTCTTGTCAGCAAGTTATCGAATGAAACATCGAGTTTTTGTACATACCTATTTTGTGTTTTTATGTTATTTTATTTTTGCTTTTCTTTTGCATATACATATTTACTTTAATATAAAGCGGCTAAAACACGGAAACCCTCATAACAGTCCAACAATGTATTTCGAAAATATTTAATTGTTTAGAATGATGCTATACTGTGCCATATAACCAGTAAAGATATGACAACAGTTACAAAAACCGAAACTATTGTAACTAGTTTCAAATTTTCATACCATCGAAAAACGTTCATCGTTTTATTTTTAGGGAATCGAAGCGGTTTATTACAAAAAACTTTTTCAATACGTCGTCAAGCACGTTATTGGTTGTATGAAATCGTGTCTGTGTGGGAAAACATGTCGCACTGTCCATTCAAGTAGCGCAGAAGAAGAGAGACCATGGAAAGCTTTTTGTATAATACGAAATTAGCGTAGTTAGATGTTGATTTAATTAGCGTAAAGTACGCATCTAGTTTCGTACATTTTCCAACTCCCCTAAATTGAATTTCGTCGTTTACGGCAAATTAGCTAAATTTGCTCAACTAAGTTCAGATTTAAATTTAGTTTGATAAATTTAACTATTTTTCTTTCTAATGTAGAGTTAACTGTTCACAACATACTGTTTATACTCGTATTTCTGCCCATCCAATAATAAGGACAAGATTTTTATTCGTAAGAGCTTTTCGTAAAATTTTTTTGTAACAGTCTTAAGTTTGCAAGAAGTAAAAAGCACGTATTAAACATTTACAAACTTGCCTGAAAAGCATCTCACGCTCGGTGGTAATATTAAGAAGAGTACATAGAATTAACAACCTCTAATCTTCATTGAATAATAGATGAAACACGAACCCCTTACTGAAAGTGTTAATTATAATATACTCCAGTTGAGAAAATAAAGCGAAACGTACTAAACTTTGACTTGTTGCTTCAACATTGATTTTTATTACTTTCCTACTGTTAAATATTTTATATCGGTTATATCTTATTGTGAGAGGAGATTACTCTCTGGCTGAAAATTATTCAGTTTAATCATGTATGCAAAGTTCAACATTGTTATATCGATTAATGCCCTGATTAGAATTACTACTTAAAGAAGAACTTCTCATAATGGAACAACTAAAAAAATCTTATCTAGTTACTTTATTATTTCAGCTAATTCACATTTTGTATGTTTTGTATTTGTATTCAGAAAAGTTATCAGCGTAATGTTGAAAAATTCAATTATTATCATCTGTCGTACTGTTTGTGTACTAAAGTGGATTATGCGGGATGGGATGCACATGTTATATCTGTTTGCGCGTAACTCACCGGCGGAAGACGCACGCCGAATAACATAGTTCTCATGTGGGAGACATTTTAAGTTTTTAGGTTGCGGAAAAACACATTTCCCGAAACACGCACGGGAATACTAAGAGTACGACCGCAGGCAAATATATATTTATAGGTTATACGTGTATTCTCAGGTGCTCTAACTGGTTTAGTGCAGACGTAACGCGGAAATTGCGCCAAAGACGTTTTATTAAATTCCAACGGGTTTCCCTAGTTTTTTCGCGTAAGGTAAAAGCGAACGGAAATTTAGAGTAAGTAATATTTTCCAGGCCGGAGATACATGCCTACATCGATGGATTGATATTGACTCATTGCTTTTATATGACGGTACACCGGAAATATACGGAAACGACAATTTTCGATTGTTGTTCAATTCGCAGAGTAGGAAGCCTTAAAAGTAATAGAAGGAGCCACTCTAAAAGAATTTCTCAAAATATCGGAGAAAAACCTACAAAAACTTCTACTCCATTCTATTCTACAAAATCATATATGTATATTTTAGTATAAAAGTGTAATAGTAAAAGTATGCATTCTTGCTTTATTTTGTGTATATTTTTAATTAAAAAAAATTAGGAGGAAAGAATTTTCCCTTTTTAGAATCACTAAAAACAAAAGATAATAGTAGTTTATAGTTAATTCAATCAAAAGAAAGGATCCTGCCTAGAAGAAATAATGCATCAGTCTGCTTAAGGTTGGATTAAATATGGTAATTTGCTGACTTACATTTTTATTTTTAGCAAAATGATTTTATTTTGAGATAATTGAAAGAAATAATAGCACCTTGACCGTTGTGCCACCACACAGGTCACATCTTTCAAAAACTATATCTTTTTTATAAATCCAAGTTTAACGGCTCACAAATCAAAATAACATAAATAAATTCGTTACAAATTCACATAAAGGCCGTAGCCGGGCAAGTATGGGTTGCCGGCTCCCGGCGATTTTTGGCTGAAAATTAAGGCATATATTTGACCCCATAAAAGTCGCCTATAGCCAAATTTTTAGCTCTGAATATTGAACGGCCTTCGAGTAAAAAAATAAAAACCAAAATTTTTTTGAAAATTTTTATTTCACGATTGAGTTGTCCGATCGGAACGAAAAAAAAATGAGAAGATGCACTTTTTTAGACGCTATTAGAAAAAAAATATTTCGGTTTCCGTCCGTCACGTGATCAATTTTTTTTTCAAGTTTTTGTTTTTTGATTTTTTTTTTGACAAAGTAGCCGTTTTGGTACAATCACCAAAATTTTATATAAATCTTCTCTTACTATTTCCCTACTACCTCAATTTTTTTCTAGTCGATCCAAGTGGTACGCCATAAAAAAACATTCAGTTAAGTATCGCGTCAACAGTTACCTATTTAACGAACTCGTACAATAATTTTTATTTATTTATTGATAAATCCACAAATTGTTGCAAGAAAAGTTATTTGTGTGGATATCAATATAATTTTAAGCCATTGATAGCATTCACCTTAAGGTTATATAAAAGTAAATTATCACAGCAAAATAGTAGATTTTTTAATGAATTACTTATTCAACCAATAAAAAAACGACATACATATGTAAATACTAATTAATCTTCGTCGGTAAAAAAATTGATCACGTGACGGACGGAAACCGAAATATTTTTTTCTGATAGTGTCTAAAAATGTGCATCTTGTCATTTTTTTCGTTCCGATCGGACAACCCAATCTTGAAACAAAAATTTTCAAAAAAATTTTAGTTTTTAATTTTTTACTCGAAGGCCGTTCAATATTCAGAGCTGAAAATTTGGCTGTAGGCGACTTTTAGGGTGTCAAATATATGCCTTAATTTTCAGCCAAAAATCGCCGGAGGCCGGCAACCCATACTTATCCGGCTACGGCCTTTGATTAATATCAGTAAATTACAGAAGAGTATTTAATTTAGATAAGTAATTATAGTTTTTATAATTGCTGAACGTTTAATTCTAGTAGATTTAAAGTTATTTAATTAAATTAGCGGATTATTTCTTAAATTTTATTACAAAAATGAAGGATAATTTAAATTAAAAATTAGAATTAATTTTTAAATTTTCCTTAAGATATGTGCATAACCGTGTGTGAACTTTTCTGTCTTCGCTAGCAAAATATTTAAGCTGGAAGCTGTTGGCTGTGATGCCCGGGTTTTCCTTCCTCGGTGTGATCGTCTTAAATTGTTGCAGCAATATTGAAGATTGTCCTATTTTCCCTCTTATCTCTTATGAGTGATCGCATTGGTCGTTAAGTTTTTAGATAGGTATATTTATTGACTCTCTGAATTTGTTGTTGATTCAGCATAAGGGATTCGTATGGAATTTTGCTTGTGCTTATGATCATATATTTCGTTTCTCTGGCGTTTATATCGAGACCAGACTCTTCACTCACTTTTACTGGAGTCATCAGTTGTAATCGTTTCAGGCTATCTGCTATAATAACTGTATCATCAGCGTAGTGGATGTTGTTCAGTTTTTTCCCATTTACAGATATACCTTCATTTGCGCTGGTGGCTTGGAAGATCCTAATGCATCTTTATATAATATATATAATTTTTATAACTTACAAAGCTTTCTTAACAAAGTCAGTATTCAAGAAAGATAAAGCGTTGCTCTGCAGCATCTTAGTAGTCTTAGTTGATTGTAACTTATCTGATAATCCATTAAATTATATTACTAATGTCTAACTGCTTAGTAGCTGCCTTTTAAATTTATATGCGTTAAGGATATTACTGCTTGGTCGACCAATTTGCGCACGTGCGCAACAAATGCAAGCGGATCCCGGTTTCGGGTAACAGATCCGGATATTAACACTAAAATCCGGACACTCGAATAGTAAATTATTGGGATTTTATTATATAAATTCGGATAACAACACTAGTAAGTTCTAGATCATGAATCGAACCAGAATGTTGATAAACTAAGCTGTCAGAAAAGCTTGTCTTCAAATAGGACTTATCCGCTTAAAGTCTCTTAATATCAATATTAGTAAAATTTGGACAAAATGAATCCTGTAAGTGTGATACAAGTTTATAGTATCGCAAATACACTAAAAATGATGAATTGCTGGACATGATAAAAGGCGGATGTAGATTCAGCAGGATAGTTGGTTCTCTTTTGAAGTCAAGATGCACAAGTGTAGACCGGTCTCAAATTCGGTTGAACTGAAGCGCGAATGTTATAATGCATATTGGGTAAAATTTATTATTGGCGACAGAGAAGCATGAACGATACTAAATTTTAAGGATTCTATTCCAAAACAGAGAGGAAAGCATTTGGACTTCACTGTGTCGCCAAAACAACAGTAAAAAATAACATTTAGTAATATATTCACAAAAAAGGATATTTAGATATACGATGTCAGGTTGACAAGCTTTTATTAATAACTCGTTCGTATATTTAAGAGAAGATGGTTTATTCTTAGAGAATAATAGTTAGAATTAACAAAATTATTTCAAAATAATAATAGGTACTAAAAACTTCATGAGTATAAATTAGAGAGCAAGCACAGACGTTTATCAAGAATAAATCCACATTTCAATTTGGCTCATCTGTTGAAACAGGCCCCAATGTTATTCAGCTCGCCAGCCCATTTGCATGCTGCTGCTCATGCTCGTTACCCATGCGCGTTTTGTTTAAATAATAATGTGTAGTCACATATATGTATATTTACACTTTTATATGTATAAAATTAACACTATATTGTGTCAAGTGTAACCAAATGATTTACAAAGAAATACACTTAAGAATATGTAATATTTTGCTAAATTTATACATTAGGGTGTTTTATTGATGCGAAAAAGATCGACAGTCCAACACTTTTTACTTAGTAGAACGCACCTATCAGATGTAATCTAAATTAATTAGAAAATTACAAAAAATGTTTTGAAGTTCATATCATGCTGGCAAATAAATTATTGATTTTAATTAACAGGGGAAAGTATGCTATTTTCCTCCGAATTGCCTATATGCTAACCGACATACAGCAGAGGTTTGCGCTCGAGGCGAAAAATTTGAAATGCAAAAAACTGCAAAAACGCTCTAGCAGCAATCGATTTGGCAAACTTCCCTCCAGCATCGTAACTTTGATGTTGCT
Source organism: Holotrichia oblita (assembly GCA_023690525.1). NCBI lineage: Eukaryota > Metazoa > Arthropoda > Insecta > Coleoptera > Scarabaeidae > Holotrichia > Holotrichia oblita. The sequence goes on from CM043015.1 coordinate 95,424,018, forward strand.
TCCATTAGCCAACTGCTATTCCATTAATGATCAAATGAAATGCGAGATAATTATTAAATCATGACTGGAGATCGAGTTTTTACAATCTACGTTAATGGGTGTAATTAATAGCGTAGGATTAATGCAATATCTTATTTAAACACGTATTAAAATCTAGTAATATAATAATTACGCACGTAAAATACTAATTATTTTAAAATATTGTAAAATCCATAAAAAATATTCCCAATACTATGTATAGGTATACAGGTTATTCACGGAACTGGTTCCTTAGAGCTTTTCAATGTTGATGCAATGCTACAACTCTAAAAACTTGTATTTTTACTTGTACTACTACTAAACTGAGCTGCTTTTGAGTTATTCAATTATTTTCAAAAACATGACCAATTGCAACTGTATGTTAAAAACTATATTTCGGTAACCATTGGAGGTGAAGACTTCATATTTGAGATGTTACTAGCTGAAACACAGCGCATCAAATCTATGCCTTCCAAATTATGTCTATATATACAGGGCCGTCCAAAATTAACGTTTCGCCAATGAGACTAGATGACACTATCCATAACTACAAGTTTCTAGAATTGTAGGATTTGAAGAACATGAAAAGTTCTAACGAATCAGTACCGTGAATAATGTTGTATACATGTAAATGAATGCATGTAAAATAATTATACAATCCTTGTGCTTAGTATAGGTGTATTAATATAAAAAATTATTAGTTACCAACATTCAATGGTTTTGTGCAAAGGCTTACGCTGAAATGACTTCTAATTTTTTTTTTGCCAGAAGTGCACATTCGTTGCTTTTATTCCATTAAAAATGATAAACACAGTCTGTAACTTCAGATCACATTTGAAAATAAGGTTGCTGGTGCTGTTGTATTCCCTATTTAAATGTATAAAAGAAGCCAAGCAAACAGTCAAAGATTAAGTTATTAAATGAAGTGTAATTTTGAAGCTGTACAATGATTAATTTCATACATTTGCTAATACTGTGAATACCCTGTCTTTGCATACTGACTGGTGATTCACATTAGATGAAAATATAATTAGTTAATGGAAAAATATTTGAAAATAATTCCTCAGCTTCTCAGCTTTCTTTATGTTTGCACATAACTATATAATCCAACCGACGGACTAGATCATAGCAAATCATGCTTTACGGAATGATTTCGGTAGTAAATTTTTATACATACAGAGCGATTGGTGAGAATGGCCTAACAGAATCATTATACAAACAAAACGATATTTTAAAACAAAAATTTATAGTTGGATGTCGTTGAACATGAACTATCACCTGAAGATATTTTGAAGTAAATATCATTTCCGGTTAACCGGAAATTAGCATCAATTTCCATATTTTAAATAGCATGCAACAAATTCGCTTACAAATTCAGCTTTTTTGATACGTGTTACACATATGTATATATCATACATTACGCCTAAATATTATTCTTTCTGAGTTAATCGCAATTAGAGGGAAAAATGACAGATACCGATATAACTTTACAGTAATATTTCTTCACATAGGAGAAGAGAAGATAAATTAAATTTTTCACATATATAGCTGATATTGTTCTTTTTATTGTTATTCTTATAGCTCATATTCAAAACGGATAAACGTTTGCAATGGATGCTTCAGAACATGCTGTATGGTATTATATTATTTGAAGTAAATATGCATTTCATTGCGTAAGTCTCCTCGTACGCTGTTTATAAGTTGCCTCAAATGTCAGTGAGAACACTAGTGACTTAGGCTCGGTTTTTCAATGTCCAGCTAGTCCGTGGTCAAAGTTACTGTTAGGGGAGATAGTGTTTTTCAAAGTTTGCTCTGAGTAGTGATTAGCAAACTTACAGTTAACTGCATTTGTATGGATGTTAAGTATCAAATATAACAAGAAACATATTTTTCTTTATAGTTGCATACCATATTTATTTAGGTCCCAAAAAGGTCAAGTTTTTAGTTTCTGTTCATATTTAGATAAACATGTAATTGCAGGTAATGAGAATTCTAGAAAATTTTAAGTACCTCGTATACTTGTTAACTGTTATAGAGCGACTACATATTGTTTATTATTACTAATAAGTCTAACATTGTGATAATTCCAGTAAATTATAGGTAAAGATACAAAAACCTTCCTGGATATTGTTTTTTATTATTACTTTGGACGATAAAATATTATTTTTGTGGTATTATTTGTTCCTTTAAATAACAATACGTAAAATTCCATGATTTATATGTTACCAATGGAAGTTGCTGACTGGATCACGCGTTGAGTAAATTTGTAACTGCTATTTTGTTAACTATTTGTTATTTCAACAAATTGACGACTGTTAATTTAACAAAGCTCTAACTTGTGTATAATGCTTTTAGTCATTTTAACAAAATGATTCTATTTGGGTTAAGCTACGGATGTGTTTGAATTACAAAAGAACCGTGTCTTATTGCTGGTTTGATACAATTATGTTAAAAAAGTGATAGCACAAGACTACTTTTTCTTCAGTAATAACTTATATATTACTGAATTATCACACCTCGTTCCCGCAGTATGATTCCGATCAATATAATATATTTCTTTTTATGTGTACTTACCTGTTACCGAGATTTCATGGACATTTCGCTGCCCATATTGCTTCTTTGTTGGTAGTGTAGGTTATAACTACACGAAGCGTTGAGTAATTGTTATTTAAAGTACTATTCAAAATAATAACTAATTTTTGTAATAAGTGGAAGCGTCAAGGTTCAATAGATAATTACTAAGTTTGATTATCTGAAGTAATGTAGTGAAAAATTATTTTGGGCTGACTCTATTATGTGTATCGAGGTATACAATACATACCTATACAAATTCCAGAAATTATCTCTGTTGACATTAAAATTCACACCCAACCAGATTATTCAAAATAAATGTCTTTATAATTCTACGATGATAATTAGTAAGTCAAGGATTTACATTCACTGACAATCTTATAAAGTAGTAAGTCTAATTAATGAGAAACGTAATCTAGAGACCTCTTGCTTAATATTTCCCTGTAGTTTCTTCGGGAGAATTATAACTGTAAAATGCAGTCATGACGAAATAATGCACATTATATACCCGAATAATTAGCACTGTTTAGATTTATTTTCAATTTATTATATTCCAATAATTGATGGAGAATGTGCAATATGCAAGATTAGAACTACATATTTCTGATACACCTAATTTACTTGAACGTCCTTTGTTTTTATACTTTCACTATTATAAAATTCTTGCGTGTTACTTACCGTTTTGGTGATCTTTAATTATGATTTCGTTGGTGGGTAAATGTATGCTTGTGAAAATGTAAGATATATAATTAGAATATGTATTTCCAATGCTGTACATTTTTACTCCTAATAATCTTGGACCGGTGGAGGTAATAAATAAAGGGATTTGCTTTTGTCTTAAGTTTTGATTTATTCTCATTTAACAAACAAATAAATCCATAATAAATCACAAACCTTACAATGAGGGGTACACAATTAATTATATCACAGCAATTACAAAGTCCTTCGTGAACGAAACAAATTCAAAAACAAACAACTATAACTGAATAAACTTGAATATTTCCTTTACGTAACTACGATATGATTAGTTGATTTGTCTGGCTGACGTGCACAACTGAGCCTTGATTATATTCAAATCCATTCTTTATCCTCTAACAGTTTCTTTATTTTGACAAAATTCTGCTAGAAATATGAAAGATAAGTAACTCTGAAACACTTAAAACTTCCTGTTTTTTTTGACTTTGGTTTTAATATATTCAACTATTTATCAACATTAATAAAATAAATACATTCTGAATGATTTATTGAACAGTGTAATAATACGGTTGTATACTTGTGTCCGCTAAGTGGGTTAGTTATATTATTGATTTCTAGTTTAAATTGCTGAGTATAAACACGGTTCTTTATTTCCATATGTTTTTTCAATATGTAATAGTTTTTAAAACGGAGGCGATAGCATAGATTGGTGGATCTGAAGTAACTATGATGTGAATTTTGCAAATCACCACTGAAGTACAAAAGAGCAAAACAGTGAGGTTAAAATAAACTGTTTAGAAAATAATATTGAAATTATGGTTCCAGCTATTTTGTGAATTAGTGACTTTTTTCATCTGTTTTGGATTCGAATCCAAATACAGTAAGAGGAGTAAATACTCCTTAAGCTATTATCAGTTTAAAAGTTAATTTTGGGTTCTTAATATTAAAATTATATCATAATACATTTAAAAGAAGAGACCTTTTTTGTACTTTGTGAGATATTTGCACATTCCAACTGATGCTGTCTTAATCTCTTATAAAGATACTGAAATGTCGAGTCCAGTGTAGACTTTGTCATAAAAGATCGAAGTGTGTATAGTCTTACATTTAGAAAAGAAAGCGTTGATGGTTAGGTTGTACCGAGTTAATCTTCTTGGAAATTCTTAGCTCTTACTATTGGACTTACGGATACAATGTAATCAGACAGATGTATAGTAGAGTTTGGCCCTGTGGTCCAAAAGTAGTTATAGCGGAGGCTTTTCTGCAAACTTTTCAGCAGAACCGTGGCAAGTTCTGTTATATTCGTACACTTGTAAAGATTCTGTCAAGCTGATCTTTTATTTTTATGTTTATTATTATAAAATTATAATTATAGTCATCAAAATTTGATTTCCTGAAATGTTTGGATGTATACTCATTTAAATTTCTTAAGGTTATTTGTTACTCATAAATGAAAAGATTTATTTCTTATTCTTCGTAATATAGAACGTGTGAAATGGGTTGCAAAATCGGCAGTGAACGCAAAGAACTCATACAGCTTCGATCCTTATAATCTATTATAATCACGTCAGATATTGTACTGTAATTCTCTAAATTTTGCGGTTTTTGGTCAAAGTACTTTGGACGACTATTCTTGTATTATTATCAACACCATTTTGTCCAGATTCTTGTTTTTAAATTTCGTATATATAAAATTGTACTTCTTTGAACATTACAAACTCTAGCTTGCAAAATATCAAATAATCGTAGTCAAAATAAATCTAGCAATCACAGAAGGAAAATAATTATTATAAGGAATGAAAGATATTAAGAGAAGCTATAGGAAATCCTAGCAAACAAGTTAAATATAAAATAGCAAGTTGGTATGATATAGACGCTATCTTAGAGTACGAGTTCAATTTAAAAAAATGGTATAGATAGATTTTGTTACAAAGATCACTTTTTATAACACTATAAATACATGCAGTAGTATAAGAATACCAGCAAGACAATCTCATATGCAGTAGGTACCGAAATAATACCATGCTAAGTTTCAGTGCAATGCAGCTTAAGATTTTGAGTCGAGCTTCGCCTAATCTGCAAACAGTAATTAATTCACTTACAGTTTCTTAAGCTAGGTAGATAAACCTGCAGTTCTAGTAAATTGTAAGTAAGTAAGTGCATCAACAACACGAATAATTTTGCATGATATTGTGTTGCCTAAAAAGTTGCATGAGTTTATTTTGTGTCGGTGACAGAGTACGAGTTCGAAAAAGGAGGACTCTTTGGTCAACTCATAACCGAATAGATTTTATTTTTGACAACACACCTGAATGCAAAATTATCTGGTTCATTTTGATGTAGGAGGGTAATTTAGGAGAACATTAGAAACATATTTCATTTTTCTCAATAATTACATTAGGAGCAATCAAAAATTCCTACACAAATAGTATATTGATGCCCAAATTTACAAGTGAAGACTGGGTATTCATTAACATTTTTCTGGATTTTCTATCTTTACCTCTTATTTTTCTATAATGCTTTAGTGATGTTTCTCCTCCAATTGGAAATACGGTGTATTGATTTTGTATTGAAATACCTAGTAATTTTTAATAGGTGTTGTTTTTTTACGCCCTTTTTTGCGAGTTTGGATAGTGCTGTTAATCACAGGGAATGGTTGCCTATTTCAATTTTTATAGTTACCAAACCAGATTTTTGTGCCACTAGAAGTCCATTACGAGTCAATGGCCTTCTAACTCCAAGTTCATTGACTCGTAGTAATGCGTTCAATAGAACTTTTTGCCTGCTTTCTGGATGCGTGCTGGATTCCATGTTTCATTCCTTCATTTTATATAATGCATTTATTGAAACGTCAAACATCGCAACACTATGAGTTAGCACAAGCAAGCTTTGTTGTCGCTTTGTGTGGTTGTGCTAAAAACCGGTTTGTATTGAATTCATTCTCTAACTGTAACCTGTAACTAAACATTGGATCTTTCATCTCCACGTTAGGCTAATTTGTATCCAACTGGATTTTTTTAATCCATCTGCAGTTTCTTGGTCACAACAATTAATGAAGAATTTAATATTATATGTATTTCTTATATCAGTTATCCACTGAAATTTGAATAACTAATTCCGACGTAAATTTAACAGTATACTCTTTATATTCTTCACTACTATGACTTTTTATATTGTAAGCTCAGTTATTCAGCTCCTGTGCAGTCTGTCTTTAACATATATTATGTTTTTTTTGCATCGCATATATTTTCAAATTGTCTCCAGAGGCAGGGATGATTATCTCGTGTATTTTTTGGAAGACTTTCAGTTAATAGTACTGATTAAATTGTGTACTAATTGGAGTGTGTTTAGTTTTCTGAAACTTGAATTAAGAATAAAATTAAAGTGTCATGCGTGGATACATGTATAAATTATTTTTATATATTAAAAGTAACATTAGTCATTAAGTAAAACATTAATGCAGCTATTGATTTATACAGAAAGTCATAATTTTCACGTTATTACACGAGGAAAATATTCCTAGTAAATATTTGCTTATATATCTAGTAGATAAGAATATGTTATATGAAAAATACAAATTATTAAAGTATTTGAGAAACAAATTAATATTATGTCAGCATATTTCAATGAAAAACGTAAACCTAATTCAAAGCACATGATTTGACGATAACCACCAATATTATGTCGCTCGATTTTCGGAAACATCATTTTCGTTTTCTGAGATTAAGCTGTAAGAACAAACTATCTAAGATTATTTCTCTTAAACAATGAAAGGGTTATTATTTATAGTCGTAAAGATACATTAAGTATGTGTATAATGCCTAGTGATATATCGCAAGTCATCCACTACCGCCATTAGGCGATCAAGTGAAAGTGTTTTCGAAGATTATTTTATCCCGCATGACAACGTTTCTGATACGAGTACAGTCTTAACGATCTCAAGCTTACCGAGCATTATAGTAGTAGTTCTTTTGAATCGCAAGCTATGTATCGAAGAAAAAACTAATAATATTGCCACAAGTTGGAAAAAACGTAGATTAACAAAGCCCTTAATTAGTTCATTTTTTGCAAGGCGAAAAGTAATATTCTGTGAAACTGATGGCTGTACTAAGTAATGGGGAAGTGCATTATAGCTTAGAATTTCACGTTCATTAATCACTTTGTTTTGCCGGTCTATGAAGTTTTAAGTATATAAAACGTTCGAGGATAATGGATTATTAATCTTTAAGTGTACAAGACATGAACGTTCAGGTATGTACATGCACTTCTTAAGTACACTTTCTTACTATAGGTATTAATTTATAGGTGCATATATAGTTGGGTTTTATTAAATTATGGAGATTAGGTTTACAGATGTTTAAATAAAGTATACTAATCCAATAAATATAAAATATCGAAAATGACAGTTTTAACAGTCGCATTTTTTATACAAACTACTTTATATAAATTTAATAATAGTAGTTTAATAGTTTTATGCAAAGTAACGAAGTTATGGTACGCAAGATAAATCAAAAATGATGATAGAATAAAAGTTTAGTACTAACATTATGTGTTGACTAGTGTTAGTTGGCGGGGCATACGATTCTCAGAAGATTTCAACATATTGAGCAAATTTGAATTAACTGTTTATTTTTGATTACATTTTCAATACTTCTATAATAAATTAGGTAGAATTGTTAAATGACACATTTTTTTTTTACTGTGTTTGCTAATTCAGTCATTATAAAATTTCATCACATAATAGGAGCTTTCGAATTTATTTTTGGCAGCGCATACGCAAATTTTTGCACTAAATGCAGTATTCGAAATGTGTTTTTGTATAAATAGGACATATATTTTCACATACACTTTGAAAATTACACAAAACACCTGCAGGTATTTTTTTATCCGATTCCACCGATATCAAACCTGAATAGAGATATTTGTTTTTCCTCTAGTGATATGTGAATGGAATTTATTGCATTGGTGTGCGTTAAAACGGTATTATTTAGTTGGGTCACCATGCTATCATTATTTACTCTATTCAGATATGTATATGTACGTACATATGGTTTTATATTGCTGCTACTATACAGTGCGGTTCTAAAGTGTCCCCGTCTGCTAACTTTTGATCGGTTTAATAGAGAGGTTCCAGTTTTGGGTCAATAATATGAAATATTATACATATAGTACATTCCTGAAGTAAAATTTCTATTTAGTTTCAAAGATTGACGACAGGGGGGCGATATAGTATCAAAATTTTAAATGGAACGGAGGTCGAGTGACACCTCATTTTAAAGGGCTTACTGAGTATGATATGAGGTTAAAATTTCATAAAAATTTATCCACTCATATAAACATAGTAATAGAACAAAGTTTTATTTCGTTATTCATTTTGTTGCAATTATCTGCTCAACATAAATTTAAAAGTCTTAGGTAGCTATGGATTGTAAAACGTGTGTCTTTTATTAAGTCTATACTACCTTATGAATGTCATAAAATGGAATTTTATTGATATAAGTGCCACAATCAGCAATAATAAATGTCAATTTTCGTTGTTACTTTAAATGATGTTCCATTAATTTTAGGTCCATGGCTGTTTTGGACGTAATGACTATTTGAATTCATGTTTGATAGTTGCATCATTTAAATATGTCTCTAAACTGGGTGAGCCCTTTAAATGGGGTGGTACGTGACGCCCCATTCCATTTAAAATTTTGATATTATATCGCTCCCTGCTGTCAATCTTTGAAACTAAGTTGAAATTTTGCTTCTAGAATGTAGTACATACATAATTCATATTAATGACCCAAAACTGGAACCTCTCTATTAAATCGATCAAAAGTTACCGGGCAGTGGCGGGAAGGGGCTGAAAGGGGTGAAGGTGGGTGAATTACTGTGCCATTACTGTGTTCTTGCTTCATTATATGCGAAAATAAACTTAGTTGTTACCGTTTAACATTAACTTACGAATAGATTTGTATAATATTGATGCATTTAAAAGAAATTAGGGTTTAGTAATGGGTATGCATTTTATCAGTACTAACGTTGAAATATCTTCCAATGGTCTACAATTTCATTCGTTAGAGCAGACTAGATTAGAAAATTGGGTTGGATTGTGGCGTTGGGTAGTTTTCTACTGCTCAGGCCAAATAGGGTACTATGAACGCTATCCGTTAACCGGATATGTATATAGTTACATAAAACAAATCGGTCATGCAGTGTAGATGATGTCACTGTTCTGTAGTATTCAGATCTGAACTATCATCCATGATTATCGATGATTAAAATTCCTGTCCTTAAGAAAGATTTTACGGGAATTTTGACCGGCTTCATATACAGTATTTCCTTTGTTATTATATTGATTTAGGCTGACTTGACACAACAGAACGAAAAGAAGCAGAACATTTAACAGCGCGCATAAGGAAGAGTTTATTTTTTATAGTGATTCGGGGAAAACATGCATCCTCACATCAAAATTAGTTCCAATCCTGCAAATAGCCTCAAATATGATTTCTCTTTAATCGCTTACCAAACTATGAAAACTAAGATTGAAATTTCCACACAATGATGTATCATTTCTAAACTTCTTTGTTAACTTAAAACACGCAAAATTTACGGTTCCCTATGTTGCCTTTATGTCAAGTCAATAAGTGTTAACAGATAGGTAAGCGGTTGTAAACAAGTATAGATATAAATCTTTTAGTACCGTGTCTACACACATGCGATACCTAGTGCTATTAACTTTAGATAATAATTTTACAAACCGAACTACCACATATAAAAAACTTTATTCCTTCGCATTACTTTCAGTACATAAAGTACGAAAGCGCAACGTGAAACTTTGATAGAAATTTTCTCAGCAGCAATGAACCGTTATCAGTATCAGCATCAAAAATAGCTAGGAATAAAAGAAAACCGTGTTTTCTCAGCGTATCTATGTTCACAGTGACATCTTTTTATAATATAAATATTTATGTGACCGTATTATACACCGTATCATGGATTTCATATATGTATGTATATAAACATGTAAGTTATACGTTGTGTACATGTGTTGTACATAAAAAACCGCACATCGGTTCGTCTTTCAAATAAGTGATTCTCGATATTTATTTTTTATATAAAAGAATCATTTTGTTGCAGAAATATAATAAAATAATAACATTTAAATTTATTATAGAAAATTACTGTATGCGGTTATATAGTAGTGAACATTTTGTATAATTGTCCAACGTATTTGAAAGCAAGAACGTTATGTCCACGTCATTTGCATGCGAAAGTGTGTACTTAAGATCCTTTGTTAATTATATTTCCTGATATTGATATTGCTCATCCCTTTAGTATGTTTTTATTGTGTATTCCACAATTCTATTTTGCGCTTTCTGTTTTAAACTGGTCTTTACACTCTGTCATATAATTTTACAAATTTTTATGGTTAGGTAATCCTACAGGTGTCGTAAACATATTTGATTGGTTGTAGTACACCATTTTATTGCTGTGTTAAGTTTTTTAACAGTGAATTTAATTCACGTTGCTGATTGATTATTTAAACGTCAAATATTGTATTTGGGATAAAATAACAGAGCTCTGCAGAGTGCAGTTTCCAAATTACCGTAACAAGAACATAAGATTTGTAGAAAGTTTCAAGATTATGGACGCTTACGCACTGTAAGGAAAAGAAGTATTAACTCATACTTAAGGGAGTCTAATTGTTGGTATAGGAATGTAGTGGATTCAAATACATGCGCTATTTGGTACATTTTATACTCTTCCGAACTAATGTAATACATAGTCATATCGCAATTAATATATTTTATTTATAAATTTCTATTTTCTTTTTACATAATAAATTTTTATTTTAACTCTCCTATCTGTTTCTCGGTGTATTTGTCATATTAGCAAATGTGTCTGTAGTTGTGTCAAATACGAAATTTCAGTTCTATGTAATTATATTTCTTGTTTTTTTAAATTATAATTTCTGTACTAACCGTGACAATAAGTGATTACATTATTTTTGTGTTTGGGAGGTGTTCCCATTACGTCTTTGCTTTCATTAGATCAATGTTAAATTAGATAAAAAGATCAATATTTTTAATTCAAAATATGATACTATGGTAAATTTTCTAAATATTGTTTTGATTTTGTCGGTATTAATATGATTGTGTTTATCGAGAACCACTTTTTAATCATACCTAGTCTTAAAGTCTTAAAAATTTGTCCTCTGAAAAGTTTAGAATATGCGACTATTACCATCATCACAACCACCCCAGCTATGCACACTAGGCGGTCATACTGCACTACCGGAGTAACCGAAAGTGTTTGAGCGCTTACTAAAGTCAGCGAACCCCGTGTCCTGTGGAGCCTGAAAAGACTCTATTTTAACGCACTTCTTTTTAGGTTTCTGATGTTGTAAAGTCTTGCTACGTGCACAATATCCGACAACTGAACTGTTCGAACTGCTCGATCCTAAATCGGAAACGCCGAGGAAACCCTGATGTAGGGTAGTACCGCTGCCCCCCGTATTCAAATGGGGCAGAGTACCGTATTTATTAACAGAAAAGTTTGAATACGAGGACAAGGATGTTTGGTGATGAATTAATGTTGAACCGTGATGATTTTTAACTGTAATAGGAACGGTTTGACCCGCAAGCGAGTTCGTTTCAGTGAAATCCGGTTCTATAATGCCGGATAACAAAGCACTATTCGTATTAGTGTCAGTCGTATCGACAAAATCGATGCACTTATTCATCGTACATACGTCCGGCGGTGTTTTGTTCAGGAGAGGGCCACATTCTGCTTCGTATTTGGGACGGTCTAGACGTATTGAATCGTATTGTTGACGCTGTTGGCCGCTACAAAGGTGCTTCTCCGTGTATTCGGCATGCAGGCGTTGGTGTTCGCGTAGTTTCCTCTCGGCGCCTGGCACCATAATCCGCACCTGGAGCAATTATTCTACGTATTAATGGTATATAAGGACAAGAGAGAACAGGTGGTGTGTATATGTGTATGTGGGGTGAGTTTTGGGAGTTAATTAGTTCGTCTGAGAATGCGTCGCGGATGGGTGGGTACGGGAAATTGGGAATGTCGAAAACTCGAAAACGGCCTTGATTATGGGGTAGATGAGTTTACGAAATAGCTTCGTTCAGAACTTGGGCGTTATGAATTCTAATTATTAAATGGAATCTTTGTGAGAACCGGGAAGGTGATAAATATACATTCCAAATGTAAATTCTGGAAGGGACGCTAACTAAAACAACATTGATTAAAACTGTTGAATATTGGTAACTTTGGTGTATATAAATGGAGTTGCTGTCCTATATCCTGAATGTTTATCTGCAAAATCAAAATAAAATAATACAATTTGAGAAATATTAATATTCCCGATAGGAAATATATATTGAAATGGCAAATATGTGAATGGAAAGAAAGTATATTCAGTATTCAGATATCTAACGACACGTATAATTTATCGTATCAATTTAATTAAGGTCTCTTTATTGAACTGACGACAGGTTTGAACAATGGTAGACTACAAATAATGCGCTAATTGGGAAAGCAGAATTAATTGTCGCTTGTAACGTTAGCCGTTACAAGTGAATTACTGATAGGAAATAAAATGTAATATGTTGTATGAATGAATTAAATCTTGTCTAGAAGAAGTCATGAATTCTTCTTTTCAGTATTGTTTAGATATGTGATGGTAGTTCACGTATAACTTGTCTGTCTGTCCAAATTTTGAAATTACATTTTCGATTGGCTATAGAGGTGCTAAACGTGTTGAAATTACCATACAAAAGCCTGCAGGCATTGTTCTGATTTGATCTGTATTACATTGTCTATAACGCTTAGTCAAAATTGCCTCAGTATAAAGCTAAAATGTGTTAGAATATACGCACCCGTTTAGCTAAAATCACACAGCAATTTCGTCATAAATTGTATGAAAACATGACTATTATAGTACATTTTTTGGTAAAAGGTGGCATTGACACCATTAGTTATTTTGGCAACAAGTAAACCACAGCAAGTAACACTATAAGTATATCAACAAGATACGCTAAATTGGCCGATGTTTGCACAAATTTAAAGAATAAAGACAGTGTTAATAGTTAAAGAAATTTGATACTTAACATATTTTTTATTATATTAGTAATTAAAAAAATTTGTATTTGAAATCAGTAAATAATGTATATACTTGATTTTGGAAAACTTGTTTGGTAAAATTAGTAAATTAAAATTTTTAACGCATCAACTGAAAGATTATAGAAGCGGTAAACCGATATTTTTGCACCAAGTGTACAGTATTTTGACTAGTTACGTTACACTAATTCGTTTTTTTTTCAAATCATTCAAAGAGAGCCTATTTTCACAGAAAGTTCGATTTCTGAGAAAATAGCGAGCTGTTTGGTTAGTACATGAAATGGCTGGCTAGTTTAGATAATATCAAGGTAAGAACTTTAGCCGTAACATACAATATACCAATATCCGATACTGACATTTTCAGTATCGGGTATTGATACTAACCCTTTCGCTGCGGGGCTTAATTTTACATGTAGTACTGTATAAACGGGGAAACTTTCGTGCTAACGGCCGTCTCCCGCGTACCAGATATTTTCTTTTTGCGGATTCGTCCGCTTCCCCGCATATAAGTGCACAAAATTTTTAAGCGGGATATTTTGTATCCCGCTGTCAAGGGCAAAATTTCCATTAACATTAATGTATTTCTAATTAACAATAAATAGATTATAATTATAAACAAGTTTTATTTTGAAGTTTAGCAATACATGGTAATACAATGAGATGAAATAACAATTTATTTTTGATAGTATAAAATTATTCTTTAACTAATTATAATTGAAATAATTAAAACTGAAAAAAAAATCAAGCAAAAAATAAAAACTAATACTTTTTTAGAGTGTGATACCTTTCGAAGCAATCGACAACACATAGCGCCACATCACATTCAGTGCAGCAATACGAAGTTTCTTTTCTTTTCTTATTTTTGGAACATACTACACACAATTTCGAATCCCCTTTTATTAGATGTTCTGGGAGCTTGCTGGAAATATTTCTCCACTATCTGTTTGATAAGCACCAATTGAAACTGTGCTAAGCTAATGTTCTCTCCTGTTTTGACTTTGTACAAAACATGTGAATTTAGAAGACAATAGTCCAACAATCTGAAAAAAACCTTCTTATACCATTTCACACTTTTTCGCACAGATGCAATCGAGCTCTGTAGCATATCGGTTTTGTCTACAGCGCCCATATTTTGATTGTAGTGTAAAATACACTGCGGTTTCATAATCATTTCATTGGTAGCGTGGTCAATCTTTCCAGAAGCACCCATTTGTGCTGTATGACGCGTTGTTAGCATTATTACATCTCTTTTATCATGCCATCTAAGTGCTAAACCGTTTTTTGAAGAAAAAGATTCAGTTTCTCCTTTTTCTAACTTCCTCTCAAATTTTGGCATCAATTTACGGTTTGTTCTAACCGTGCCGCATGCATTTGTATTGCGGGTATGGAGTAATTGATAAAGAATGGGACCTGTGTACCAATTATCTGTGTAGAGGGTATAGTTTTTATCAAGATAGTCTCTCATCAATGTAAGAACGACGTTTCCGGACACACCAACAGAATTATCGTTGCTATTTAACTCTATATGTTTTCCACAATATATTATAAAATCTAAGATGTATCCACTCTCAGAATCGCATAATACAAAAAATTTGATACCAAGCCGATGACGTTTTGATGGTATAAACTGCTTGAAACATAATCGGCCTTTGAAAAGTAGCAAGCTTTCATCGATACACAAATTTTCGAAAGGATAGTAAACCTTCTTAAAGGCATCTTTCAAGTAGTCTATTATTGGTTTTATCTTATATAATTTATCATTCTTGTTTACCATTTCATTATCGCAAAAATGAAGAGATCCCAAAATTGAAATATATCGATCTCTGCTGAGAATTTGTCTAAAAAAGGGGGTAACTAAAGCTTTATCCGTGCTCCAGTAGTCTAGCAACTTAAGTTTTTTTACTTGCGCCATATTCATAGTCAAAGCAATGAAAAGATACATTTCGTTCAAAGTAACATCGGACCACTTTTTTTGATGGGAACGTAGCTCATTATCGTGAGTTTGGTTGTGAAACAAATTGGTCTGTTCAATAATTTGTTCAACCAGATTTTCCGTGAAAAAAAGTTGAAAGTACTCAAGAACACCCAGATTTTCTGATAGGTTCACTTTTATCCCACTGTTAGCTGGATCAAAATTATAAATTTCAGGTTGGTAATCTTCATCTCCATATATGTATTTCCAAACAACGTTTTCAAGTTGGCTAGAATTTTCTGTGCAAAAATATATTTGTTTCGATTTACTTTTTAGAAAAGAAAAAATTACCTGCAACGAGATGTTCGTTTTCATCAGTAAATATGCTAGCATTCTCATCGTCTTCGAAAATGTCACTTTCCTCATCAGATTCCGCATCAAAATGTAAACCGTCTTCGTCAGATTCGTTTAGTAAAATCTCTAACTCTTGATCTGTTAGTCCTCTCTTCGCCATTTTTTTTTCAAATTGAACTTAGATATCTACGTAGCAGACACTCACGCGACTTCACCGAGATCGAAACTTTATATGTTGTTATATGGTACTACTTATGGCAATCATGAAAAATCGTGTTAGGTTAGTTACAGTGCTGCGCAATGTTGAAATATAATGAGCGGGAACGCTTGTCTCCCGGTAGAAATGCACGGTTTCCTTGATTGAAAAAAACCGTCGCCCGCGTATGCGACATCATTTGAATTTGCGGATATTTCCGTCTCCCGCACCGAAAGGGCTAATCGAGCTACGGATTAATTTGTTGATTCTAATAGTTCGTATCTACGCCACGAATTATGAAATTTTGGAATTTGTTGTAATAATTACAGTCATTCTTATAATACGTACATTTGTTACGCATCTTGTAAGCTTCAACAACGCCCTTTTAAAACGCGCAGACAAATAATGGAACCTATATACTTTGATTCCTAGTTGGGTCAATATATGAAAAAAATGTCCATAGACATTTCTTCAAAAGCACTTGGTTTTCGAGAGATACAGGGTGTCTTCCTTTATTAATATCTGAAAATCGCTTTGACAGATTTCAATAACATTTTTACAACCCGTTGGTGAATTAATACGTCATTTTTTGAACTTGCAATTGATTCTTCATTTCAGGGGCAGTTTCTTTTGTACAAGAAAACTGAGATCCAGTAGACATTTTGCAATTTCTATAATATTTTGGAATGAAACAACTAAGAATGCAACTTTTTGACTTTTTTTTGTGTGAAATTTGATTTTGGGTCTTCATGCTCTAATAATTACTCACCCTGTATAATACATGCTTAAACTTCATATCTCCATAAAAATGATTAGATATCTTCCATAAGTAAAAATACGAATCATTCTAGACTGCTAGAGTGCGTTAAGGTACGTTCATAGTTACGCAACGAAGCGAGCGAGTAGCGACGAGACTAGAGTCGAGACGTAAACAAGATATTGAAGGTGAGTCTGTAGCACTATAAATGCTAAGCTTTGACTGTAGGTTCTTGTTTTCGTCGCTACTCTAGTCCCGGCGCTAGTCGCTCGCTTCGTCGCGTCACTCAACTATGCGGAGAGGGACATGGTAGGGTAGGGCATCGACAAGACCACCCGGGTCCAACTTAATACGTAAACTTGTTCCTATAAGACGATAGTTCTGCGTATCAGCCATGTGCCGCGCTACTAGCGCTTATATAAAAAGTTATCTAAGCTACAGGTACTTGAACAATAATATAGCAATTGTTGGCCTGTAGAAGTATTCAGATCATTTTTGTGTTCGTTGCGTGATTGTTGATATATTTTTGCCTTTTTTTGCATTATTACATTATATACATTTTTTTTAATTTTATTTTAGTTGGTGTAGTGTTTTAGTAGTTAGTGAAATGTAGATATACTTTTTTAGTATAACATGCCGGGGCGAAAATGTTTCATATGTGGTGATATCCCTTAATGGAAGACATTGTTTTGGTTTCCTATACGCAGAGAAAGGTATTGTTACTTATCATTTTTGATTATAGAAATGTGCGGTCCCATGGACGTATAGAATAAAATGTTATTACATAGCTAATAAATTATTGAATGTGAGAATTCCTTCTTCATTTAGTTGTAAACAAAATGTCTCCATAGCGTAAAGTGTGAAGTTTATATTCAATATATACTATACATCATGTAATTCATGTACTTGAGTTTGTAATCCTTTAGATAATTTAAACAATGGCTTTGAATATTCTGTTTCTCATATTTTTGTAAATTTATTTTTATAGATATATACGTCATCTACTTATATTAAACAGCCTTGATGTTACCAAATCATTTGAAAGTCTATATAATAAAAGTTATAATAATAATTATTGAATGTCTATTTAATTTATATGTAGTGTATCAAGTTGCTTTATTGGAATACAAAACGTTTTTGTACAACACCTGTTGTACAAAATGCGTTTTGTTTTCCAATAAATTAAAATAAAATACATCTTAAAACAATACTATAGAGCGTCGATTTAAAAAGCGCGCTTTTGATTGCTAGCGTAGCACATGGTTGATATGTGTGTTACTCTCCCCCACCACTACATTAAAATTACATTGAGTTGGTACCAGATGGACTAAACTATCAAATGCACGGTGCTTTACCATACGAATCTCATTACTCACGTACCTACTTCCAAAATATGTACAAATATCCGTGCTATTATCAAACCATTCGAAAATTCTAAAATATGTACTAAAAATATAAATAAAGCCCTTTTTATAACTTTAGCTCCTCCTTTGTAGATTTAGTTTGTTATTTTAATCCCTATCACCCTTATTTTATTTACTATTTAGTATTTTCGATAATAAAAATCAATTATTTCGATAATCAATTCGAAGGGCTTAAGTAAATGGCTGGTTAAATGCTTATTAAGTGTTTACAAGAAAACAATTTTAAACTTTGACATAATTTTCGTTGCTTTTTTCGTCTCACTTCCTACTAGTTTTATTTCATCTGCTCTTAGAAGCACTAATTACAGTAAACACAGTTAAAAATTTAATTACAGTAAACACAGTTAAACACAATTTACACACACAAAAACTACACCGCGAGAGTTGCAGTGATAGCCAGACAAGCGATACAGCTTACGGAGTCAATGCAACTAAGCACCCACCACACATAAAAAAAAATGTTTTGTATTACTCGAAAGATGTGACTACTATTTAGTAATAATATTTTGTATCAACAGTAGCGTCTTATAAAATTTCTTACTAAAACGATTATATTATTGTACATCAGAAGTTATATTTTACTTTACTTTATATGTAGCAGTTATAGCCACACGAATATGTAATCTGTTTCTACACAGATTAAACCGATTTTCCGCAGTAAATTTGACTCGGATAGCTTGCTTACGATCTTTCCTCTCCCCATTTCTTTCACCATTCTTATGCAAATGTCTGCCAGTAGAATGTTTTCTTTGCCATCGAAAATCCATAAATATATATCTATTCGTAATATTTTCACATTGTCATTTCGCTGCGGTACACTACCATGTAGATGCCAAATCATATTTACGATCATTTGTTCGCAAATAGCCGACAAAAATCCGAAGAATATAAACCGCTTGTGCATTTTATTGGTATGTTAAGCTGCTGGAAACGCGGCGCTCTTTGACAAGATAACCGCAAGAGAATACGATAAAAAGGCTGCATGAACTGAGCTAAAGAGAAAAATTTCCGTCTTAAATTAAAAAAAAAGGAAAAAAATACGATTTCACAGAGCTTTCTTTTGTTTGTTTCAAAAGTGCTGGATACAAATAAAGGAGGAAAAGCCTGGAACAAAAATGAAAGGGTTTCAAGCTATTAATTTCTCTACCACTAACAAAAAAGGGGCTATGGAAGGTTACAGTTAAAAATTCGAATTAATTTCTCGAGTTATAAAAGCATTTCCTCTTACGTATTGAAGTGGATGCTTTCTTGGAAAGTTTTTATTAAAAACCATTCAATATAAACATGTCGATGCTTAATTTCCCATTGCAATTCAATAAGAGGATTTGCTTTAAAACTTCTTTAATTTAATTTCTTTTTGCGTTTGTGGCAACATAGCGGTTATACAATTTTACAATGAAATAGTTGATATTTACGATGAAATGAAAATTACGTCTATTTATTTCAGAACGTAGTTTAGCAGATGATGTATTATATTTACATAAACACATATCACATATGCGTGAGTTTTCGTGGAATTAATATTAGTTTCCGCGGCTAGAGATAATAGTTACATCTAAGTAATTATTGATCAACGTCTAAATTATAATTACATGATTAAGTTTTCTTATCAATATATTGTAGTATTATTCTTCTTTTTTCTGCATCGAACAACTTGTTCTATTGACAGCTCATGCAAAGTTGGTAAATGAAAAAGAAAACAAGCCTAAATCAGTGTGACATCATAAAAATAGTAGGGGTGCTTGCTAACGATTCTGATTGATGTAATTAATGAAATAGATGTATTCGAACTTAGGGATTGAAGTTACAAATACATATAGGATTGTTGCAACATAACATTTCATTAATTTCGTATCATATAAAATCCAGATTGAATTGTAAGTAAAATTATTTGGGCAAAGTTGGCAACAGTCACATATGTAATCTAAGGATGAGCGTGTTTTTGTATCAGTAGCTTCTGAGATGTAGATGGGAGATATTGATTGTCTATAATATAAAAGTAACTCCAGCCAGAGGCAAGCTTAAAAGGATAGCAAACTTAGTAGGATCAGTGTGGGATCTGTGTAATTTTACGTAATGAAAGGTATTTAATTGATTTTATGTATTTTAAGCACCTCAAATTCACATTTACACTTTATAACAAATTCACACAATTAAATAACAACCCTCTAAAAAGAAACAAGTAAGATTAGGGGATTTTACGTCGAACACCATAGGTGTTGATATGGACGGAAAGTTTTGGACATCGCTGTATGTAGCGATTCGTGGAAGAACCTGTATTACAAGTTAATAAAAAATTGGTTATTAAGAATTAACTATCACCAATGTATTTTAGAGGATTACTGGACAATTGGCGATCATTAGATATATAAACCGTGCAAGTAAGGAATAATCATCTTCTTAAACTGCCAGTCATCTAGAGCATACGTAAGGTAACTTTTTCAAATCAAAACTTCTAAATTATCGCTGAGACCTCACGCATTGAAGCATTCACTACCCTGCATATAACACCTAGAGAAGAAGTAAGAAAAGAAAAATTTTCCGGAGTAGACGATATACCATAAACTCACACATACATTTCAATAAGGTAAAATTTTAATTATTGATTTGGCAAATTTATTTCTTTAGTTTTAGTAGATTTCAAAAATTGTTTTCAAAGATTAAAATATTATTTACAGTAAAAAATTGAAAAATTTAACTTGTGGTGCCATCTTCAAGCCAGTAATTAAAAAATGTGCAGTCGACTAAAGAGCGCGATAAAGGTAGTTTTGGTGAAGATTTTATTTTAGTTTATAACAATAAATAAATTGCATTTTTTTGTTTGTAAAAGATTCTTTTGAGTTTTTTTAATTTTATTTTGGTCATATAAGGTTCATTCGGTATCTTTCAGCTTTCGTATTTTGCATATTTGTATTTGTTGCAGATTTCAGAAGCCCATAATCCTGAGATAAATTTTAAAATTCAGTTTTTAATTAAAAATAAATATTTTTCACTACAATATAATCGATGTACCGTGTGTACGATGTGTGCCGTGAAGAGTTTTGATTACAAGTTCTTAGGGATGCAGTAATAGGCGAAATGTAAAATTTTATCAGATTACACTATCGATAATGCTGTTTTAAATATAATATTTTCACGAATGATCTACTTCCGGTATACCGGAAGTAGATACAACTCGCTTATTTTAAATAGAACAATTCCCGTTAAATTGTTCGTTAAGTTGAATAATTGAATATTTGTATACAAAAGTGAATCAAGTGAATCAAAAGTGAGGACAAGACTATACTGATTTAGGAATGCAAAAGGTGAAAGTCCATTTGTATATTACCAGCTCTAAAATTAAAAAAGAAAAGAATTTGCTACAAAAATGCGCTGGAAGTCATCCTAGCCTTGTAGTATATCGGTATACTTTAATCCATTCGGGAGGGGTCTTTACAATTTTTTTTTATATGTGGTGTGTGCTTAGTTGCCAGTGACTCCGTACAACTCCCGCGGTGTAGTTTGAAGTAGTAAGTAACGTTTTCAGGAGTTTCTAGTTGACGTTGGTCTTGGTTTGTTCCGGGTCCATATCCATTGCCATATCCGTCCTCTTACACAGGCGATCTGGGGGTGTCTGCTCCCCATTCCACCCCAACGTCCACTTCTTGTCTTCATAGCGGCGTCTCAAACTCGCAGAGGGGTGCTAACTCTGCCTTCTACGACAATGTGCTGGGTTGGTCTTAGGAAGCAAGATAAATGGTGGTAATGTTCGATCAGAAGTCGGAAAGCTGCAGTTGAGAACTGTTCCATTTTGAGTTTGAGCGGCTATTGCAAGGATTGTGGTCCTTGGGCGGTGGGACCGCCATTTTCCCTACACATTATTATTATTATTAAATCCTATCGACTTACCATTCGCTGTTGGGAGGAAAGTGATTACCAGCGCGACATTATAAAAGTAGATAATGTTGCCACAAAGTCATTTAAACACAATTATAACGGGTCGATGGCCGCAGTGGTTAGGCGGCTGACTATCGTTGTGAGAGGACGATACGTGCCGGGGTTCAATTCCCTGGAGGGACTGTGAATTTTTCAGAGAGTTTAATCCCGGATCGACTTGCCATTCGCTGTTGGGAGCAAAGTGATTAGTGAGTCTGTCCGTGGGATGTGGGTGGCCAAGCCTCTGGTCCTTCTCGCCCTATGCGTTTGCTGAAAAACTGTATTTAAATTCATAATAGAATCTTCTTCCGCGTTACGCCGTACAGTCGCAACTCCAGTCGACGTTTCGCTGTCTATGCTGCCAGCTTCTTCAAGATCAATCTCATTCCCTCCGTAGTTGCTACTCCTTATATACCTCGTAGATTCATCGGTGCGTGACTGTTTTGCTCCATTGGTCGTGACGGATTTTCGTAGTAGGCTCTTCGACGTGTTGCTGAGTCTATAGCCATCTGCAAGGTTGAAATTAGGGCGTTTCTCTATCTTGATGGCTTCCCTAATATTCTACGGTGGTAGTTCTTTGTAGTTGCTAATACATTTGTATTTAAATAACTTTTCATACAATTGGAAAATGTGTAGGAGCACCATTCAATTGTAGCCATTTCAACAGTCCCCAGAATGCATTTTTTAAAAATAGTAAAAATCTACTTCAATTTGGGTTATGAAGAAATATGAGCCAATAATCCGGTCATCTATAACTTCTTCGTAGACATTCCACACCACCCAATACTCCAGCGGTTTTGACGATCTGTTGTGTGGAACGCGTGAAAGTTGTCACTTATGAAATGTTGGTTCATTCGTAAGTGGCACATTTTTTTTCAAACAAAATATAATTGTTCCTAAACCTGAAATTACTTTGCTCGGGCGGTTGCAGTCTTGACATTGATCGTCATTTGGCTAATCATGTTTCTTTGCTATAGTTTTGAACGGGTAGTTCTTTCTAACTCTGGTCCACTATTGTTTTATTGTTTGTCTCATTAGCTCTATCTCGGTTCTTTCGGAAGCCACATGATCGAAACTAATTTACGAACTATTCTCCTAACTTCAAATTCACTGGATACTTAATATGTAATGGTGCAAACAAATTAATTATGAGCATTTGCTCAATAAGCATGTCGACTAGTTTTCCAATTTGCAGGTCTGAGAACTATGTTACTGTTCATTTTCTGAAAATAACCAGAGTTTTACCACAGAAAAAGGTTTCCTAAAGACACTTAAACCAAATTCAGCACATTTTGTCATTAAATGTGAAATTATCTTACTGGAATTTGTTGCAACTATAACAATATTAAATGTACTCTAATTAAGTTCTAAGACAATGTTATTTTACTGTGCAAAATACCTATAAGCGTATATGAAATGCGTGTTTCCTGTCGGTTTGCTCTATTGTAATCTAAACTTCAATAAACTGTAAGCTCGCTCTTGTGTAAACATTTTCTACATTTTTCCACAAGGGTGACCTTCTACACATGATACACTCCGATTTGCAAAATGTAATAAAATAACTATAATCTCTAATGGGAACGATATAACCTTCGTGATCTCTACGGTCCCTAGTCATTGGCAGAATAAATACAGGAAAATACACTCGGAAAAAAGAGGAAAAGTGACAAACTCGGGGGAAAAGCAAACTGTAAACTTTCTAAATGCGAATTTAATTCAGAAATATTTACATTACAATCGAGAAAAGGGGAAAGGAAAATACAATGGAATGAAACTGATTTCGTCAACGTCACGCACCGAAGTTCGGATAAGATATTTATATTGTCGGAAGGCCAAGGATACGTTTCTCGTTTTCCCTTTTTTCGTCTGTGACCGTGGTTGGAATGCTTATAACAATAAAAGTGCCATATTTTCATTTTTCGTGACTTTATTTAAATAGAAATTTGATCAGGTGATAT
Source organism: Holotrichia oblita (assembly GCA_023690525.1). Taxonomy (NCBI): domain Eukaryota; kingdom Metazoa; phylum Arthropoda; class Insecta; order Coleoptera; family Scarabaeidae; genus Holotrichia; species Holotrichia oblita. The sequence continues at coordinate 95,447,938 of CM043015.1, forward strand.
GAGATCAGGTGATATGAGACCCTTTTCTAGATAGTATGGTTGTATTATTGTATCCTGAACGACTAAAATTCCTATCAGAAATTTTTTCAATTCTGAAATTCGTATCGTATGCTGACGTGGAAATGTGGAAATGTCTGCAGTACATGATACATTTCTGTTACTTAATAAATAAATGTCATATGTTTTTTGTAGGATGCCTACTAGCAGATGATTGTGTTGTTTATTGAGCACTAACCTTATTTTTAACGTTTTTGTTTACTCGTTCTTTCAATACTTGACGTAATTAAATTTAATAAATTATTTAATGGTGTTAATGTTTTTACTATATAGATTGAGGGGGTATCGTAATTTATTGTATAAGAATTGGTTATTAGAGTAATCAGTGTGGATCTGGGTAAGTGACATGAATTTGTGTGGCTATTCACTAAAAGTTTGTGTAAGATGGAATTTTTTACCATCTATGGACGTAATCTTGACGTGGTGGAATGCTTGCGTACTTCTGTAAACTCACTAGCCGTGACCACGGTAACTTGTGATCGGCAGGGTCTCCCAAGTTGGACAAGGTAGTGAGTGAGGAGGACCAATAAATTCATATTGGAGCTCATCAGTATGGATGTTCTTAACTGTGAATACCTGCCCAATACAAACCGTGGCTCACAGTTGTGGGACCTTGCCGTAACCGGTCGGCCGAGTGGAAGCAAACCACAGTCCCCAATAACCAAGGTGGCACAACACATGCCGAAAGTTTGCAAGGCTGAGAGGAAGTCCAGTCTCTAATGTGCTCAACTCTGGTTACCGGGCACCTTCCGGTTTTAACTGGCCTTCCCGTAGTGAACGCAGGGCTCTGATGCGAGTGACCGACCGTCCCTAGCTACTCGTGGGATATATATGAGTAACACTAATTTTAAAACAAATGGGACCATAACATTACTAAAGAGGCGGCTAAGTGCCTCCAAGCTCTAGAGACACTTTCTGAAGAACAAGTGAAGAGCCCCAATACAGTTGACGATTTAGAACTATTTGTCGATGATATAATCTGGAAAATATTTTAGTCACATGGCCGCCATCGACTTAGTATGTCAAAGTTTCAGATCATTCCACGCTACAGTTTTTCCAGAAACGACCGGTTCAGTTCTTGGTGGACCATTCTGTATATCTATTTCTTACCACAAGTTCGATCGTCGATTCACACAGAACGAATATGCCAACGACTGCATCCTCGCTCGGTTTAAATTCAACTGAATTGTGAATGCATGTGTCTCGCTAGACACAAGCTATAACGCGAAGAGAAGGGATACGCTGTTGCAATTCATACTGCCTATGGTGCATTGTGAGTTGAACCTACGTGTATATTTTGTTCATTACATGGCATGGAAAGGCACTATTTTTCAATATATAGCACTTTCTATTACCTTCAGTCATAAGTTATTGAAGTTTTATTACCTTTAATTTCAATAGTTACAATTATGCCGTTACTTTTTCCAATTTATGCAGGTTTACTACTATATTATGTATCTTGAAAGTGAGTGTATTTGCATATACAACAAAACTATTCGTATGAACACCATTCTGAGTAACTTTAGATACTATGTGTAGAGGGCTGACTAGTATATATGTATAGTTTTGTAGTTAAAAGTAAAATTCAACACGTGCTACAACATACAGCAAACTTTCGCAATCCCTATAACTAATAAGGAGCAGTAGCTTCCTGTTTGCAATTACAGAGAAAAGCATTGCTTTCTAAAGGAAAAGTGATTATTTGGCGAACCCATTAAAGGCAGAAAAGATAAATGAAAATATAAATGATTGTGGCAAACTGCACCCTTATAGTTTCGCATGGACATTTGTGGAATTTTTCCTAGGTTCTAGATTGTGATAGTATATTGACGACAAAGAATTTATTGTTTTGGGCCGTGGGTTCATAGCATTTTAAACCGAAACATATGTAAATCAAACGCAATTTACATTCAGTATAAGTAAACGTCCACCCTTCGAAGCAGTATTGTTATAATTTACTAGAAAAATAAATAGAGTGCAGATAGAAGGACGGCGAAAAGTTTGAGAATGACTTTCGTTATCCTGGTCACCAATAGTGATCTATGATTAAGTACATGGTTGACATATCCCAATGTAAAACACAAGTAGAAAGCATTGAGCACATAATTCCCCGACAAACAATGGATTTGAAATTTTGCGATTTTACTTTTGCTGGCGCCGCGGAGGGAATGTGTATTTCACCGGTGGATTTTTAGTGTTGTTAGCTTATAGCTTCACCTGCTCACTGCAAGAAAATAGACCTATTATAAAGTACTCTCTCTATTCTTTAGTCGCAAGTTTTTTTCGCAACTCTACCTATTTGCAATCAAACTACGTTTAAACTGATTTAATTTTTTTTACCAATTTTGTAAGGAACGTTCTATATTTCACCTTTTTAAACATAGTAAATCAATGAACAGTTTTTTATTTATAGCACCATCTAACACCTAAATGTCTCAGTTTTGTTTTATTTCATGAATCTTATTTCAACAATAATATTAAAATTTTAATCCAAATTATGATTAGGTTTTAAAAACCATAATCTGCAGTAAACAAAATGAATTATTAAATCCACTACTTAAATGGAGAACATGAGCTCTCATAAAATGTTAGGTAATCGATAAAGCACTGTTTTGAAGACCACATGCTTGCTAAAAAGCCAAAATTAAATTTATTCAGAAATTGTGCATATTAAAATATGCATGAAAATATTAAGCCCAAGGTTATTTATTGATTTATCGCAATAGTTATTTACGAACCAAGTGCGTGAAATCATATTTCATGAATGAGTGACCAGTTTATGGACACGAATTCACGAAATGTTTTACGAAGTTTGTACAATATTTTTTTACGAGAACCATAATAATAATACATATTGTTAAATACGTTATCGTTTATGACACACTACTAAGTTCTTGATATTAATTAAAAAATTTGTGTTGGCAGTATTGATTATTTGAAGTGACATTTAATTTAAAATTATCAAATTCAAAATGGTAATTTATATAATATTTGTTGCTGTTCTGACATTGAATTACATACCTTCCAAATATAACAATTTCTATTTCATTTCCTTTTATTTTCATAGAAAAACAACGAACTGGGTAGCATATTATTAAGGTTAGGGATTTATGATTTTAAAATGTCACTAAATTAATCAAGTTCCAGGTAGTACCAACTGTGACTTTTTACGCACGCAAATCGAATCGTGAAATGACAGGTTTTGATAAGCGAGTACAAAAATATATGTACTATACATATACAGGGTGATTGGTAAGAATGGCCTACTAAAAGTATTATACAAACGTAACGGAATTTTAAAACAAATTTTTATAGATATAGATATGTCAATTTACTGAAGCAAGGGTGCTTGGCTCAAATTTTGTTTTAAAATTCCGTTCCGTTGTATAATACTTTTAATAGGCCATTCTCACCAATCACCCTGTATAATAGGTATTTATTTAAGAGAATATCAGATGTTGCACAATGAAGTTTGGAAAGATCTATATTATAGGAAAATGTAGAACTTTAAATGTTTTGGAAATTACGATAGATAGGTTTAAGGAGTGTCAAAGGAGAGTGAAGTATTATGTGATAAAAGAGAGTGAAAGAGTCTTGAAATTACAAAAAGAAAATCTTCTTAATTTTGAAGGAAAATTGAAATGCCTCGTTTCTCTAGAATTACCTATAGTAACTCTATGATAACATTTTAATGGAATGAAGGTAGCAACTACAGTGCAAAACTAGGTCTAGAGATTTCGTAGATCAACGTAGTGTAACAGCGTTACAATCAATCTACTATAAGCCTCTGTTTCCAAAATTGAGTAGTTAGTACTAGGAATAAGTTCGCTGGAACTCTTGGGACATGAAATTGAAATACATTTGGCAGTATTTCTACAAAACCAGATTAAATGTGAAAAAGGGTCAAGAAAGGGGAAAGAATGACAGCAGTTCATAAAGCTTATGAAGTCATCTACATATTTAAAATTTAGAATCGATATTGATAAGTCGGAAATTTGGCGAACAAAGATAATTAGTTTTTATGCGAATCCTATTAAACAGAGCAGAAAATTGTTTAGCAATTTTCTGCCTGAAAATTAATTCTTCGTTTTCTCTCAAGATTTTCATCAGTTTTAATCGAAAACACGAAACCAGAGAGGCGGCAGTGAAAAGAAAATTATATACATGACGCTTCGCGTCCGGATAAGCCGGCATTTATGTTATTCGAGACGGATATATATTCAATTTCCAAAGGAATTTGCGTAATAATAAACGAGCGTTTTTTTATTTCCTTGCCGAGTATTAAAACGGAAATGAGCTTAACTGCTACCAGTGGTGAATATTTTGTGGATAGAATAAATAAGGAAAATTCGCTTTAACACAAATGGGGAAAGGTTTTAAAAAACCTTAAACAAAGTTGAATCGAGAAGGGTTATTTTTATATTGTTAAGAGAGAGAGAGAGAGAGAAAAACTTTCCATAAATGTCTTAACCTTATGTGTCTTAAACTTAATGATATATTTGTTCCTATAACACAGTGTGGTATCGACGAAAAGAGATGTTGTGACTGGAAGAGCCGAACAGTAAATTTAACTTTGACCTGGAGCTGGCGATATTATGTGGTTTGTATTATGATAGCTCGTATAATAAAGGTAAGATTGAATAATCGATTTAATACACCGTTCCGATAACGCAAAGTTGCTAAACTTCTCGCAAGTGAGTTTGTTCGCAGTCTCCTTGTATGTATAATCCGAGCTTAGTACATCACTGACCCAGTCAAGTATTAAATTCTCCGATTTAGATAATAGGGCTTCTCTTCGCATTGTGTACATACATATCTAGACGTGCTTGTTACGATTATACGAACTGACTAAGATAGAGCGTCGGCTTCATTGTAATCGTTGCGATCAACGTGCATACGTCTAAGTAATTGGTAATTTAGTAATAGTAGAAAGTTGTCGTACAAACAGACATCCAATGAGGGTGAAATAAACTAAATAAATATTGTAATCATTCTGTATTCAGCGGAGGATATCCTAAAGTATAATATTTTCATGGTGATCTTATAATATTTTGTGCTAACCACAATATTAATAATAAATACGTAACAATTTTATTAAATTAACTATCAACTCTTCTCATTGCAATTAACATGTTTTGAAAATTACTGTAAAATTCACTTATCTAATTGTAGTCAATTAAAAAAAAACAATGCAGATATTCAGTTGTCAAATGAATTTAACTTTCTGTTTATCACCATCCAATGTAACCCAAAACGCAGCAAATCTTTATTCTCGTCAACGCTTCTTTTCATAATCTTAATTAATTTTAACACTCTTAATTAATAGTACTGTTATTTTTTAGTTTTTTGTTTTAAACCAAAAAAAATGCCTATAATAGGCGCTCATGGTATATTGTTGGAATTCGCCCTGCGAATGAATGCAATCAAAATAGATCAAGCATTAGAAGCGGATCATGTGGTTTTGACCTTCTAGGTATCGTTAGCACAACTACAAATGCAAGATCTAATATCAACGCCTTTCACATCACAACTTTAACTGTATGCCCTCTTGTGGTCAGGGTGGGCAGTAGCACACTGCAAGGCACTACACAACACAAGTCGGTACAGCATATACTGCCATTTTTTGGTTTTCATATTCTGACATGTTTTTTGGTTCAGTTTATATTTACATTATAGTACAAGTATAAGTTATTTAGTTATTTTATGTCCTCTAATTAGATGTACTTATCATCCGTTGGGCAATAATTCTTATTATTATTATTATACTTTTTAACGAAAACCTGAAAATGTCTCCAATTCACATTAAGGTAGATAAAAATATGATTATAGCGATGTGGTTCAACTCATAAGACCATTATTAATTATGTATGAAATATTAATTCTTTTATTACTATTACTATTTTTATTACTATTACAATTTCTCGGAAAATGCAAGAAATTTTCACCTTTATGGGATCTGTATCTAATTAAACTTAATCTTCTCACTCAACTGAAATTTGTAGCATGGCTACTATAATGGGCAGTATGTTTCCTATATGAAAGAGTTTCTTGGACTCCAACATAGCACCATTATTTAGATCTCACTTGAATTAAAACACACCACCGCCAGTTGTTTTATCAATCGGACCGATCAAAATCGTCCAGATTTCGATCGCGCGACGAAGATCGTGCACATAATCGCAAACGCGTATGTGTTCACTAACACGATTTCAGTCGCGACCGATTTCAATCAGGTGACATTGGTCGTGCACGACGCAGCCTGCAACGTCTTTGTCGGCAGTCGGCTTACAACCGGTAGTGTTTGGTGTACTATTTGTGAATTTCTGCGATGGATCCGTTGAACATGATCCCTCGATTTCGGTCGGATCCATCACAATCTAGATCAGGACGATTATAATCGGTTCGATCCGGTGAGAATCCGGCCTAAGTATATACGAGGGAGCGTTTTTATATTCGCGGAATGGGGGATAAGGGGCGGAAATAAAAAAACCAAATTATTTTTCTTTTTCAATATATTCACCTGCAAGACGGATAAATTTTTCACATCTTTCAATTAATTTATTTATACCCTCATAAAAAAATGATTTCTCTTTATCTGCAAAATACGCCGAAACTGCCTCCTTGACTTCATCACCGGCAGTAAATTTTTTACCCCGCAGCTCTTTTTTCATTTTCGGAAACAGGTAATAATCACTCGGGGCCAGGTCTGGTCTGTAGGGTGGGTGATTCACAATTTCGAAGCCCATCTTATGCAGGGCAGCTAACGCAACGCGGCTCTTGTGGACGGGCGCGTTGTCGTGCAAAAGCAGAACACCTTTCGTCAATTTTCCCCGTCTTTAATGGCTTCTTTTACTCGCTCTAATATTGAAGCGTAATATTCTCCGGTTATAGAAACACCTTTATCTTTATAATCAATCAACAATATTCCTTCCGAGTCCCAAAATACCGTTGCCATGAGTTTCCCAGCTGATTGTGACACTTTAAGTTTTTTGGGAGGTGCTGTGCCCTTTTATGCCACTGCATGGAGTCTTGTTTGGACTCAGGTTCATAATGATGAACCCAAGTTTCGTCTCCAGTAACAATTCGACTCAATACACCATCCTTGTCTTCATTACAGAAGTCCTGGTAAGGAACTTTATAACGGCACGATATTCGATTTTTTCCATATTTCACTTTTCACTCCTGATTATGTTACTTGGTTGACGATAGCTCAAAGACTAACTGTCTAATAACAATGAAACTTCGTATTTATTTATACTAATTATGAGTCGCTGCACATTTTTATTAAAATGGCCTTAGAACACCCCCAATGCGCCTAATCACGCCCTACAACCCGCTCATTCCGCGAATATAAAAACGCTCCCTCGTATGTATACAGGATGGGCCACTTAAAATGATGCATTCAAATTATGGCCAAATTAAATGAGAAATTTAAAATCGGATCAGGTAAAGTTATAGAGTTCTAAGGGAAGCACACATTTTAATAAAAATGTGGATTTTCATTCATCATAATCTCATACCGAAATCAATTTGCATTTATTTAAATGTCATGTGGTATTTTTATTGTAAATTTCTTAAACAGCTAATTTTGAACGTATAACTGTATAAAATCTGAAGGATTTTAATAAGAAATGAAATCAACAACTTCTTGAAATTGCCGCCAATGTTTCGAATTTTGAAGCGCGCAAATACTGTTATTTACCTGATACATATTTGCGTAAAACGCAAAATTTGATTGGGTTCTATAAAAAGTCATTAAATGTCACTTAATAGCAACTGAAAGACGTTCAAAGTTAATTATTCGTTTTGTAGCTTTTGTAGATTTCATAGTTTACACTTCATATTTTAAATTTAGCAAGTTACATTTTAAGATAAGCAAATGGCAGAATAGTGATTTAAGTCAAATCTGACAAATGTCATACGCATTTACATGCGTTATGTAAAATATCGGTAAACTAAGCTTAAAACTTCGATATCGCGAAATTTAAATAATCAAATTTATAATTGCAAATAGAGTTGGACAAAATATTTAATAAGTGATTGTGACGTGTTAGAAATACCATCTTCTTAGAATACAGTGATAGAAAACATAAATGTGCTATTTAATAAAATGAAAAATTGATTTCGGCGTGACGTCATAATGAATGTACATTTTTAAAAATTACATTGTTATTGAAATGTGCTCCTCATCGCCCTCCATAGGTCTATCTGGCTGGATTTTAAATGTTTTATTTAGCTTCGCCGTAATTCTAGTGCGCCCACTCTTTATATTAGTATATTAGCGTAGAAATTGCGAAAAATTGATTTGAAAAATGGATGTTTTTCGATTTCTTTGTGCAGTTCATACGTTTTTCTAGAAAAAATAATTTGTATATCACTTTATGGACACAATGTAGTAAAAAATCATTGCCATAGGAGAAAGATGTCACTAAATAGAACCATATGGCATAAAACCAATGATTGTTAAAGACTGGATTTTTATTGAAGAAAGTTACATACTAAAGTAATTAAGTAATTAATAAGTAATGGTTTAAAATTTACTTTAAATTAGAACTAGAATTGGTGTAAAAATTAGTGAAGCTGTTCAAGTCTGTAAATAATAATGTATTCACATTCAACAATTTCTAATTAGTGAAGATGATAAAAGTAGTAAACTTTCTTTATACTCTGTTTTGTCAATAAGAAAAACATCATGATGTTAAGTTTTTATGCAAAGTATATTGCATCAATTATTTTTAATTACTTTTGTTGTAAACCGCGAAACACCACCGCTGTGTACCTACCGCGCTAACATGAATAATACATACGCACAGTTAGGAAGCTCCGTCTAAACGATAACATCAGGTTGCTTGTACAAAACAACGACTTCTACGGCGTTAGTGGAAGGTTATGTGGGTGCGCTAGCGTTTTCGAGATTCACCCACCTACGTAATCCTTTTGTTGTGGCTTGTTTTAAAGATGTTATCACCGTTCAGACACGGGCGAATTAAGATTGCTGGGTACTTTGCCCTTATTGTATGCAAGCTTAATCTCCGCGAATGCCAGGCACGTGAGTTATGACAATTACAGTCGTTGTGTGTCAAGTAATCGTCACGAGTATACTTTCTCCGATTGTAGTAGAGCTTCTTGAATATTATCAAGAAAATTTTCACGGAAAATTAACATGTTTCACGGTTGAAGTGACATATTTTAGTCTAAAATGGGTCGTAAGATAAGTACGTGACTCAAGTATTCCCGCAATTGTAACCTAGGTATTGCCTTTTTTGTTCTCTTTTGTGAAATGTTCTACTATACCGGAGAATACAGCTATAATGCAAATTGGGACATTAATGTTTCTATTAGATTTTTGTTTACATGTTAGTTGTGGATAACCTTGAGTAAAGGAATTTCTAGGCTAGAATTTATGTTTAAATTTTACAAAAGCTGAATTATAAACGTTTATATTGAATGTTGTTCATTTCTGTAGTCACTATGTTAATCAGGGTGCTAGTAAAAGCATAACTCATTTAATTCTATGTATGGACTTGTATAAAATATTTCGATGCCTATAAAGTAAAACTCTAATAATTAAATATTAGATGTCACTCTCATTTTTTTTAAAAGCTGCCCAAACTATTATCTACCACTTTTTTGTAACAACTTGTTTGCAAATTGGTCAATAATATTTGAAACAAGCAGACACTGGTCAGAAAAGAACGTTTTTCCATTTATGTTATCTCATATGATTTGATTTGTTCTTCTTTTAAAGGTGGTTTTGAAACCCTTTTAGACTCCTTTTGTCCCTCTTTGTTTACATGTTTGTTGGTTTACTATTATCTAGATTTGAGAAGAGTGACCAGAGATCTGGGAATGCCTTAACAGATCAAACAACCTAGGAAAAGAAAACAGAATTGCATTATGCTGGATACCAGAAAATACTGGAATCAGCGTCAATGACGAAGCTAACCTATTGACAGGGAAGGCGCTACAACATAGTTTGTGGGACCGGAATCGTTTTGTAGCAAAAGGATGAGCACCTACAAAAAATAACTCAAAGATAGAGAGGAGAGGTTCAGAGTATCCCTCTGGGAGAATCTCCCTGGTTTGAGACACTTCAAGAAATTCCTCGGAAACTACAATGGGGCCGTCACGGATTTTTTTAAAATATTTTTTTCTTAAAGTGTACATTAAATTATAGTGTCTACGTATTTTCTTTTTTTATATTATTAATAAATATGCCAAGAAAAAATATCAAAGTTTGAATTTTGAATTTACCGCATTTATGACGTGATAATGGTAAATTGACAGAGAAGCTTGCCAAAACTATGATATGGGAAGAGATAGAAATAACACATCAATGTTTTCTTAATCAGAAATGTAATCTTTCTTTTTTTTGTTAGCTACGTAAACGTCAAACGAAATCCATCTCCTGTCTATCTGTATTCTGTCATAGTATTTATTTTCATATTTGTTTGATAAACTATTGTGTTATTATTTTGTGGTACTTAGAGTTTTCAGTTTTAATTTGTGTATTTGTTAACATTATCACCTTTGGAATCCTGGTTTATTTTTATTTGAATCTTATTTGATATCAATTAATCATGAAATGTTTTGTATCTCCTTGCAAGAATAATTTTAAAATCAATCCGGAAAAGCGTCTTTATAAAGCCTAAACCCAAAAAGAGAGTAGTTACATATGCTAAAAATGAGTGTACCTGCATATTTTCGTTTCTTTAGGGTGTTTTTATCTTTCACAACCTTATATAAAATTCCGTTGAAGGAATAGATATTTTCACTGTCCCCCATTTTAACCTACCTACTTCGTCAAGATAATAATAATAATAATTCATGCCTTAGCATCCCCCAACAGGTTAGATTAAAGGGATTAAAGTGTTGAATATAACCGTTGATTGAACGAATACATAAGATGCGCTATCTATGACAGTTGACAGAAATTTCAGATCCTATATAATGCCAAATGCAAATCTCCATTTGATGGGATAAATTTCTGTCAACTGTCATAGGTAGCGCATCTTTATGTATTCCTTCAATCAACGATATAACCTACAAATTAGACCGGTAACGTTTACAGAGTTTCTACGTAACGCAGCGTTCTGGTCACGTGGCTTCTTCGGGCATCTTTCAACTCAAAAAATCTCGAAAACCACAAGTCTTTAAAAAAAAATTCTATTTTATTTACCGGCGATCTTAATCCTTTATAAAATATTTAATTCTTTTAACTTTTGAGAAATCTAGGTTGTCTATTGTTGATGAGATGATGGGATCCTTTCCTATGGCTTGGTTTTAAATCGCTTCCTCTTTATTACAATTTATTTTTCTTTTTCCTCTTTTATTAACTGATATGTATACTTCGATAATATAATATATATATATTTAACAATAAATAACCTTTTACGTTGTTTTATACTGAAAGGTAACGTATGATTCAGTAGAATGTCTGCCTAATTCTGTGGAATTACAGAAATTTCGCTCGTATTTATACGTTTATACGGCAGGTACTTCCCCTACATATCTAACACTTACCGTATTGATAAAATAAGGTCTCTGCTATTTCTTTACGCTCAGAAAACTAGATTTAGGTAATTCTAGGTGATTTCCAACTCATACCGTTCTTAATATTTTATAGAGTTACAACAAAATAGGACCGAATTATAGAAATTTCGTTGAGTGTACATAAAAATCAGAATTTTGTTCATGTCCGCAACGCACCGTTTCATTCGATATTTAATTTTACAGTGTTAATCCGCACATTTCGTATTTTATGTGGCTTATGGCCTCCCATGTTTTTTTCGTTATTCCATTGCACTTCTGTTTAACCAGAATTTATTTACACATTTTGTAAAACTAATAAAAAAGTAAGCTTTGTTAAATGTAATATATCGATAACCCAACATATTGCTGCAGCCACTTAGGAGTGCTAGCTACCCAAGGCACAAGCATGATTTAATTGATTCTGTGCCGTGAAGATACTTAAGATCATCAAATCATCATTTATCAAATTAAATCCTGCTTTATGGATTTTTCTTCTTATCATGTTGAAGATCTATACATAAATATTTTTCTATAACTGCAAACATTGCCTTATAACATTAAAGTTTTATTGAGATTGAAGGTTTAGCAATTCATTATAAATGCACGTTTACAAACATTTCAAAGAACAATCTGTTTTGTACATTTAAACGTGAAAATTTTGAAACTCGTTAAAAGCGAGGTACAGCTTTATGCCCTCGTTTGTGTTTTACCAATGCAGTGCTATCGTGTAAAAGTCACAAATCATTTTAAAAACCCGGTCTCAGGTATAACCCGGTAGGCATAAAACTGTCTGTAGACATATTTACTTGTTTTATCATCTGAGCAGATTAATAATAATAATAATAAAAAATCCAATAAAGGAGATACAAAATCCGGAAGCGAAAAAAAATATTAAAAATAAGAGATTATACGACGCGGAGCAATCTTTCTTTCTCTTTATGTACAGTTATATACAAAAAAGGGAAAACCACTCCGCCCTTTCATAGTGCATGGTGGCGGTTATTTTTATGGGTTGTTTATTAAAGCGGCGTTATATGACAGTGAACTGTCAGAAGCACGCATTTGACAAAAGATATATTATTCCTGAAGCGTTGCCTCCCGTTCTCCTCGAAGCCTCTTTCGCATTTTTCAGGGCGGCGCGGTGCAGGCAGATGTGTGTGTGTAACAAAAACGTTATTGAGCCGAGTGGGGGGAGCAAAACAAAAACATTGTAATATATGGAGAATGGTAAAAGTTAGGAAAAGGGAGACAGGGTATTATTGTCAACTTCGTGTAAATTATAATAAAACCAGATGTTGAACGTAATTCGTAATTCTGTATATTTTGGAAGAGAGGTCATTAGTTCCGGTAAAACTTTCTGATATTGTGTGTTTTTATTTAAATGTCGCATGTTCGATTTTAACATTGCGACGGATATATTTTCTTTCTTCATCAGGACATCTTCTTTTTAGTTACGAGGAGAAATCTTTCTTATGTAAATGCAGCTTCCTGTCGAACCATGCTAAGATATAATTTCATAATTTTGATGAATACTGTTTACCAATGCCTTGTTTAAAATTTTTCTCGGAATTCTTGTGACTTTTGTCGCTAATGCTATTTTCATCAGTATTAACGTCTGCTGAATTGCAACGATTTAATAGTCGTTACAATTTCAATTATTTAGTATTTTGATAGTTAAAGTACCAAGTTTTCTGGCAACCCCACGCTGCAGGAAGTTCTGTTCCGGAGTTAAATATGTTACTGTTACTAGACCATAAAAATAATACCTTATCTCTTATTGCAATATACTACCTATATATTTGATGTGGCGAAAATTACATGAAAGGAGTGCATGTCGTGCTACCGAGTCAATTTATTTTTGCGTATTATCCTTTTGTTGCAGAGAATATTGAATTGTTGTTTGTAAATTTTTATTTGGTTTCTTTGTAAAATTAATTGTTAATTATTAAGTAAACAACGTTCGTCACACATACTGTTGCTTTAATTACGAAAAAGTTAAAACCAGCCAGCATTATTATAAATTATTATAAACAACTCTCTCTCTTTTCATTCTTGTTAACGCATCCTATGCAGTGTCTGCTAATATGTCTCGTATATTATTTTAATCGTGTGAAAACACAACATATCTACCTCTGATTAAAAATTAAGCCTGGTAGTACATATACCAATGCCGCGATATGAAGTAGACATAGAAAACTTGAACACAACTATTAAAAATGCCCACTAATAACATAATAAATGTATGGGTATGTATTTGTGTCACGTGTCTCATCTGTGTATGTACATATATCCATTAAATTTCGATACTCTTAAGCCTGACCGAAACGTTCAAATTCGTTTACAGATCTTCAGATAGTACGTCTATCTATTTTAATGTATAAATGAGAAACAAATGATATACATACATGAGACTTGTGTGTATCTTCCTGAGAAACATACTTTCTTGTACAGTAATAATATGTTCTATTTATGTAGAAACATTTACATAGACTAAAGCTGCTCTTGGCGAGAGAAAGCGTGCTCTTGTTTCAAGTTATCCTTTCTCTCAGTGTACAACTGCGTCTGTAATCATCACTTACATTTTTTAAAATAAGACGCATATTGCAAAATGTTTTCTTGTTGTCGTGTAGGTACGAGAATGACGTAACAAACGTGAAAGAGAAGGAACAAAAAGATACACTAAAATGCAACAAGGAAAACAACGACAAAACAAGAACAATAATATAACACGGGAAAAACTGTTTACGTTTCATTTGCCTGTTTTAAATTATTAAACGTAGGACCATTAATAACTACACAGAATAGTAATTTATCTCGGTTAAAAGCGACGTCTGGTTGATACAGTTCTGAGGATTAATTCCAGGGTGTCATTTCGTGGCGTGTGTATTTATTCCCTTCCACGTTTTTATTATTTCGTTTGATGGGAATGGGACATTAGTTTCTGACACGCCATTACGAGAGGATATTATGTTTTTGAAGGGATGCGAGTAGTTATACGGTAAACGTGGAACAGCGTATCTCATCATTCTTTGCCGTTTTGTGTATCAATGTGTAATCACAATCTTTATAAGGATAACTATTGCGGTGCTTAAGGATGGAATATCAAATATTGAAGGGGTATAGGTTTGTTGATACGTATTTGAAGTTTGTATCTTCAGTGCACATTCTGAGAAAGAAATGCGATGCTTTCGTAGAAAAGGTGTCAGGTTAGTACAGGGTGTCCTCAAGCGGCAAACTGGTAGAGAATTTAATCCGATACCTAGGTCTGATGGTTGGAAATTCTATTTGTATGAATTTTGCTGTCAAGACTGAGATTTAGACTTACGAAAAAACTTAATCGTATTCAAAAAATCCAATCTTTAAAAAACTTAATCGAGTCTGTTAAATTTAAAACCAAATTTGTACACGGGTATGCACAGACTTCAGGTAGAAAAACTTAAACATCTAAAATATGCATTTTGTAATTAAAATGATATTAGAGATCATAGTTGAAATTCAAAGAACAGTTTCGTATAATTTTTTCGAAGTTGTCAACACCAAAGGTAGAGATCGCGAACTGGTCCAGTTGGTGAGGTGGCAGCAAGCTGGGAGTACCTCAAACAATTTAATTGGAGTATCTGCTTGACTACGAAAATGTCATAGCTGTACTCGTCATAAATATGAAAAATAAAGCTGTTAACTGGTCCGTCAAGTTGTAAAAACTTTAAGAACATGAATTGCAGTCTCTTTACCATTAGTGAAATTAAAACCACAATTGTCATTTTGACGTATGATGATGCGTCAAATTCTGAAGACTAGGATTTAATGAATTCTTGTGAAAATCTTTAGAAAGTATTGTATGCAAGTCAAGTTCACAATAATATTTCTAGGAAATAAATGAAGGAAAACGTAAACTGAACTGGTTTGGTATTGATTTACTTTAAACTTCTTTATAATAAAAATCATGATTTCTCAGTAATTTTGACATATGATATTCAGCACAAATAATGAGTATGTCTGGAATTTGCAATAAATTTTATTCTAATATGATTATTACTGAAAATAGCGTCATATAATCATATACAACTATGATTCTTTGTCTAATTGGAAACAAAGGTGTTCTATTTAAATTTTTTCCAGTAAATTATCACATTTTCCAAAGACTCTGTATAATCAATGCATTTACTTTTACACTTATACTGTGATATTAAAGCTTAGATAACGGAGTAACTTAGAAACAACGCAGAAGCATTGCTTCATAAAAAATATGTTGGTAAATATAACAGTTTTTCCAACGAAATTTTACAATAATTCTTTAATTTAAAAAATTGAGCTATCATGCCTTATACATTTTTGACTAAGCTTTCAACCAAGAGTTAAAGTGTATAAAAATATATGAAATGTTCCATATCAAAAAGTACAAGTGTGGGTTGTACCATCCATAGTGAACACCCTGTATATTTACATATATTTTGTTAAAATAGATATTATTACTAGCTATACATGTTGTTAATACAATTTTTGATATTGTTAATAGGAAAAAAGGTAATCTGGCGCGTTAGCAGGGACACCTGTATAGTCTTCTAATGTCTACGTGATCCAAACTTATGTACTCGTATAGCTCTTTAATATTTCAGATTCTGCTTGCTCATGTTGATAATTTGAAAGGACAATTATACCTGGTACAGGCATTTACATGCTGTAGATCTTTTAGGACTATGACTAGCATTCATTCAAAACCGCGTGTATTCGATATTTGTCTTTGTTTTAACCCGTGCGGGATAATCAGTTGTTGTTCATAAAATCAGAATATCTATCAAAGCAATAGATTCCATAACTTAGTTGATTAAGATAAAACATATCAGTCAAAGTCAAACTCTGTTCATCTTTCCTTGAGTAATTCAAGCTATTATAGCTTTCCATCAAACTTTAACGACCGTATGTGGCAGTTAAATTTAGCGCAAACCAGGTATGTATGTAGACTTATGCTGTTAGATCGTCAAACTTTTAAGTTTTGCTAATTTTAGTTAAAATCGCAACACTCAAACATATGTATAAAGTTAGTGTGTGAATATTTTCAATTCTAAGTAATTATTAATATTACATATATTAGGGCATATTATGCGATTTATAATGAACGAGAATATGGGAAGTAACGAGGCGATTATAAAATAAGTGCCTTAGTTTAGGCATTTTATCTATTATGGAAACTTAATTTATGTAACAGAAATGAACGGAAGATGACAGCTGTGGTCATAAGCGTGCTGTTTATATTTAATATGTTAAAGAGAATTCGGACGCTACATACTCATTATTTGTGCTGAATGTTATAATACTTTTAATATAAAGAAGTTTAAAGTGAATGAATACCAAACCAGTTAGGTTTATGTTTTCCTCTGTTTGTTTATTTGAAATATTATTGTGAACTTGCATTGCATAAAATACTTTACAAATTTCACAAGAATTTATTAAATATTCTTCAAAAATTGGACCCATCAGGAAAAATTTCATCAGGGAGAATTTATTAAATTTGTCAATTGGACCCGGAATCATTACTTCAGGATTCGTAGTTAGCCTCGATCGGCTGCCTCCATTGCTTGGGTCTCTTTCTTTTTTTTTTTGTTTGTCCGGACAGCAGTTTGAGGAAATCTTCCGCAGAGTCGTGATACTTGGCATGTCGCGTTCTCTGCTATACCCATTCGAGCCAGGTATGCGTTGAAATACCCGTGTCCGCTAAAAAACTGGGTGAGGTAGTAATTTACCTCGCCGTGGTCTCGGTCCATCCACTCCGTTAGGTTGCGGATGAGTCTGGCCGTCCACCGTCCTCTCGTGTCGTTCTGCCAGCGCTCTTGCCAACGTTGTCGTGTGAGCGCTTTAGCGTCCGCTCTTGCTTGTCGTGAGCCGACGTCTCGTCGTGTCTCGTAGACTCTTCTTATCTAGAGCTAGTAGGTCTATCGGAGTTACTCCTGCGATCACGAGCACCGCCGGTTCGGAAACCGTACGGTATGCGCTGGCGATCCTGAGTGCTCCCCGTCGCTGTACTGAAGCCATCCGCTTTCTGTACTTGTCCTGCTGTAAAGCGTCAGCCCAGATCTCGCTTCCATACAACAGTATGGAATGGGTGACGGTCATTAGCAGCCGGCGTTTACTCGCCGTCGGTCCTCCTACGTTGGCCATTAGTCGGCTCAACATCGTCGTTACTTTAGCGGCCTTATCGCTCGATGACTGAATCTGTTGCCAGAAGGTCATCTTGCTGTCGAGCCGCAGTCCGAGGTACTTCACGGAAGTTGTAGTGGTTATGACTTCCGTATCCACCGTCATCTCAATCTCCCTAGGGATTCTTCTCCTGGTCAGTAGAACGACCTCGGTCTTCTCCGTTGCCAGGGTCAGGCCGTGTTCGTCCATCCATGTGGTGACTCTTCTCATTACCTGGTTGAGCCTTCTCTGGGCATCCGCCTCGTCACGCGCTAGGATGACTGCCGCTACGTCGTCTGCGTATCCTATCAGATACGCATCTTGCGGCAGCTCCATTTGGAGGATCCCGTCGTAGGACACATTCCATAAGTCGGGGCCGAGTATGGAACCCTGCGCCGCTCCCGCTGTTATCTTCTTCGTGCACGGCCCACCTGCTGTGTCGTAGATCAGCTTCCTGTCGCTAAGGTAGCTGCGTATCATCCTAAGTAAATAGGATGGCGTGTCGAACGTGTTCTGCAGGGCGTCCAACATGACGTCCCATCTCGCCGAGTTGAAGGCGTTTCTTACGTCCAATGTGACGAGCATCACCAGGGGTCTCGAGTAATGATTTCCCCGTTGAGCGGCTTCGAAGGTTTCCACTACCTGCGCTACGGCGCCGACGGTGGAGTGTCCCTTCCTGAAGCCATGCTGTCTCTCGGACAGGCCTCCCGCGTCGTCTATGCTGCTCTCCAGTCGTGTTTTCAGCAGTCTTTCTAGTAGCTTTCCAGCCGTGTCCAGCATACATAGCGGTCTATATGCCGATGCCGTGGTCGGATCGCCCTTGCCTTTGCTTATCAGCACTAGTCGCTGTACCTTCCATCTCTTGCAGAACGCTCCTTCTGTCAAACATTGGTTGTACATGTTCAGAAGCAGATCTGGGCAGACGCGCGCCACAATCTTGAGAGCTTCCGTCGGAATTCCGTCGGGTCCAGGTGCCTTGCGGTTTTGCAAGGAGTTCGCCGCTGTTGAAAGTTCATCTCCGCTAAAAAGCGGGATGTCGTTCAGTAGCTCGTCCTCCATTTCCGCAGTTCTCTCCGGATGAGTAGGGAACAACGTGTCAACGATGTTCCGCATCCGATCTCGTTCGAGAACTGGATTCGCCGTCTTCGTCGTAAGCTTCTGCATGACGATCTTGTACCCAAGGCCCCATGGGTCGTTGTCAACGTTCTGCCGCAGCTCCTCCCACTTACGTTTCTTGCTCCTGTAGATGGCGTTCTTGAGATCTCTCTTGGCGTTCCTAAAGTCCTCGGACTCTAGCTCTGCCGCGTTTGGATCTCGTTGTCTCACTCTGGTTATTCTCCGCCTAAGCTGTAAGCATTGTTTCCGGAGGGTCGCGATATCGTCGTTCCACCAATACGCAGATCTTCTGTTGTGTTTCCTTTTCCGCGGCATAGAGGCGTTGCAGGCGCGACGTATGAGGGCCATGGTCGCGTCCGCAATTGTCTCCGCCGAACCGGAACATTCCATGACGGCATCCTTTCCCCGAGCGATTGCATGAGCCAGGGCGTCTTCATCCAGCTTCGCTACGTTCCATCGAGGACCGGGCGGAGCAGGATTTCGCCTGATCGGCTGCTGCCTCGTCACGTTGTAGCTTATGTACTGGTGGTCACTTCCGGTGTAGTCCTCCATGACTCGCCAGTCCACGATGTCCCGCACAATGTCCTCCGAGGCCAATGTGATGTCCGGTATCGTCTCTCCGTAGCCTGGTCTTCTGAACGTGGTGGTGTCTCCGACATTTACCACGCTGAGTCCGAGTCTGGCCGCCATGTCCAATATACGCCTCCCTCGCGAATCGGTGTATTCCATACCCCATTCCACGGCTTTGGCGTTCACGTCTCCTCCTAGAATAACGGACCCTGTCATTTCTCGAAGGTCGTCTTCCAGATTGTCGAGCTTGCCCTGAAAGTCCGCTATCGGCTCGTTGGGTGTGAGATAGCAGCTCACGTAGGTGATGGTGCCGCTCTTTACCCACACGTATCCGTTTCGGGCTCCGTGGTTGTCGACGATGACTGTATTCGTGTCCGGGATCCATATAGCTGCAGTGCCGAGTGTGTCCCTGTACCACCCAGTGCATTCCTTATCCCGGTATTGTTCACTGATAAGCAGCAGATCTACTCCGGTGTCCAGTTGTAGTTGGATGAGGAGATCGTCTGCTGTTCTGCTTCGGTGCATGTTGCCTTGTAGGATTCTGGTCATTGACTCTTCTTTGCCTGGTCTAATGCCCTTCTGAAGGAGGGACATGCGCCGGAACCAGGGACGTGGCTGCGTGTCGCGGTGTCTCCCGTGCAGAGAAAGCATTTTGCTTTGTTCTTGCAATCCTTCCGTTGGTGGCCTTTTTCTCCGCAGTTGATACAAAGGCCTTGAGTTCTTCTGTCTGGTCCGGGACAAGCAGCCTGTCGATGTCCGTAGCCGAAGCAGCGGAAGCACCTGACGACTTCTACCCTGCGTCTTATTCTGCTGTTTATCCAGCCGATCTTTATTCTCGGTGTTTCCAGCAGCTTAAGGGCTTGACGCTGACTAAGTTGGACGATAGCCATTCTCAGCCCTCTGCTGTTCGCATTGGTGAGGCTGATCTTCACTTCGCCGTCCATGTCTCCTAGCTTTGCTCTAACTGCTGCGCGGACTTCCTCCGCTGTCGTTAAGCAGTCTAGATCTCTGAATTCTAGCGTCTCTTTGGGCTCTAGGGTGCTGATGTTAGCCTTCTCGCCCAGGATCTTCTTCAGCGCGCTGCTGAAACCTGCAGTATCCTTGGTGCTGGGACCTAACTCCAGCAGCATATCTCCCGCACGTGTTTTCCGCACCGCTTTAATCTCGGTGCCTGTCTCTTCTGGTTTCGCGTTGCTGCGCAGCTCTCGCAGTACGTCGGCATACGACTTCCCTTGCGCAGGTTTTACGAGAAGCGCGTCCAACCGAGGCTTGGCGTTTCGATTCCTCTGCTTATTCTTCTTCGGCTTCTTATTGTCGGTACCGTCGTCCTTTCTCTGACAACCTGCTATCTTCTGCTGCTGTTTGCTGTCAGAAGCCTTTGCAGCTGCCTTCTCCTCTTCTTGAGCTTGCTTTCTCCTGCCTGCTCGGTCCTTCATCCACACGTTCTCGGAGGGATGCATT
Source organism: Holotrichia oblita (assembly GCA_023690525.1). Taxonomy (NCBI): domain Eukaryota; kingdom Metazoa; phylum Arthropoda; class Insecta; order Coleoptera; family Scarabaeidae; genus Holotrichia; species Holotrichia oblita. Next base: position 95,468,848 of record CM043015.1, read on the forward strand.
TCCTTCTTCTCCACATTCTTATTGGCCGTAGCAGAAGTAGCCTGCGTCTTGGTTGCAGGCGCTGAAGCCTTTTGCGCGTGCTCTCCTGCTTGCAGCTTGGCCTTCTTCCATCTCTTCCTGCAATCAGAGATCATCTCCACTGCTTCTTCTAGCTCCTTCAAGCCGTTCTTTACGTCCATCGAGACGTTCTTCTGCCTGCCAGTAGCTGCCTTCATTGTCTTGATGACACCTATGCACTTCTGCAATTGCTCCTCTTCGCGGCATCGCAGTTTGCAGATAACTTCTTTTGTGGACGACATATCTGGAGCTGATGTGGTGTCGTCACTGCTACCTCCTGGTTTCACGATGTTAAATGTCGTCAGATCTATCGTGATCGGCGACCTAACGTGTTGCGCCGTTGGTGTCTTGAAGGCACCGTTGGGGCTCTCTTCTGTGCTGTTCTTCGGCGTTCTCTTGTTGGTAGGTAAAGTTGCCATGTTGAGTAGTTCGCCAGCGCTTCGTGTATGGAGGGGCGGGCCGAAAAAATCAGGAGCGGGTATACCCTCGGATCCTACCCCAGTTCCCTGAGGCCTGACCTTCGCTTCACCAATCCCGGAATACACGGACGGACTGGAACTCGCCCGGGGCAATGCAGATTCCGACATCTTGCATCCACCATACACTACCTGATCAGGGCCCGAAGTGGCTGGTTCCTCACAATGCGTCGCGGATCTTCGTCGGCAGAGCAAGCTCACATCAGCCTACTCCCCAGCCGGATGAGAAGGCCAGTCGGTTCGTAGACACTCCCGGAGTCGCCGCAACGCTTGCCGATCTGCACCTGGGAACAGAAAGGAAAGGGAAGAGGATGGGAGGGGTCAGCGGACAGCTGGCGTCACTGGCTGTACCGTTTCCGCATACGGTAGCGGCACTGGGGCCGGCCAGACAAAAAAATTGGACCCATCATTAAAAAGATATACATATGTCAAAATGACAATTGTGTTTTTTTTAATTGTAGTAATGGTGAAGAGATTGCAATTCATGCTCTTAAAGTTTTACGTTGCTACAAGATGACGGATTAATTCTATCGATCGTTTTCTTTTGTGTTATTGCATACAGTTTTATTCTTAATTTTAATGAGGAGTACAGCTGCGACATTTTTGTAATCAAACAGAAACTCCAGTTAAATTTTGTAATTAATCTTCTCTCGTCTGATGAGAGAAGAGTTACACGTAATGTTGTCAAGTAAATTCGAAAGTGGATCGATGGTAGAATTCAGGAAAATTAATTTGGAACTTAATCATTGACATTTGCTCAGCACTTCTTTAGTATTTTTTGGGTAGTCAATACTTCTACCACCTACAATATTTACTACTCCTAATGAAATACTCTGTCCATGTTCCTAATGTAATCTTGAGGCATTATCACCGCCTTGTTGCTCTTCAGTTTTCGGGATTCCTGCCGTGTAAAAAGTTTGTGGTAGTTGACGTTTAGATTATATAGTTGCGATTTCCTATGTACATAGGTACAAAATAAAAAAATGCTTCCCGGCGTTTTTGCGTTATTTCCGAAAAGTTGAATTATAAACTAAGTGATGTCGTCTGCAAATAAAAGTTTATGAATATGTACCTATTTATAATAAGAAAAAATACACTTTTACAAAAACTACTTTATAATGGCGTATATTTGCGCTTCTTCGTTCCAAATTATTGTAATAAGTTCGTTATGTTATAGAATCTGCAGCGTATTTGATGTAGAAGTTATTAATTAATTAATTACGGAACGACGACTAGAAAACACCATTGTGCATTACTACAATTGCCGTTCAGTCGTAGTGAATTACGTCATTTAATTCAAATAAAATAATGCTCACTTTGATAATGAATAGTCAATTGAACAGACAATGTTTACGTGTTAATTTAGTCGATTTTGCATTCGCGGAAGTATTTGTTTCTGGTGGCCATTTTCCTAACACCGACTGCTTTAATCTAGTTACAAAGAGATACTTGTACTAATTTGAAGTTACCTCTATTGACATTTTGAATAGCACCTTGTAATTATTGAAAGTTACGGTAATGAAGGCAGTACATGTTAGAGAATTGTTTCCGTCCTATTGATTTGGATATAGTTACAGCAGAAAACAAAAAATTTGATAACAGATTTCATGGAATACCCAGCTTATTTGTTTTGATAATGCTGAAAACCGTTATTACTACTAAAATAGGTATGTTAAAACAGTTAAACAGTAAATATACCATAAATAATCGGTTCTATAGACGTCTTTAAGTCTATAAGTTTTCTTAAGCTTCTTAACCTTTTTTTTCTTTTAAAAAGACCAAGGTTGTATGAAAATACCGCTTAATAAGTGATTAATCATTTTATTTTTAATCTACGTCTTCTACAGTTGTTTTAGAAAGTACTGTTCGTCATTGTCTGTTAGTAGATTACAGGGTAATGTATTTGATGGTACATAAAAGGAAAGTTAAAAGAAACTTAAACATTTTAA